>DF239205.1:0-21914 GCA_000507305.1 Breviolum minutum Mf 1.05b.01 | reverse complement strand
GAAAGAAGAAGAGAAGAAAGAGAAGAGAAGAGAAGAGAAGGAAGAGAAAGAAGAGAAGAGAAGAGAAGAGAAGAGAAGAGAAAAAAAAGAGAAGAAACAGAGAAGAGATGAGATGAGATGAGATGAGATGAGAAAGAAGATCCACGCACGCGAATTAGGAAAGCCGCGAAGCTCTGCGTTTTTCTCAATCATTTGTGGGTCAGCTCGGCAAGCGGGTGCAGCGAAAGCTATTTGAGGGTGAGTCAGTTCGACGCTTAATTAGTCAGTCAGTTAGAAAGAGTCACTTAGTCATCTAATCAATTCGACAAGTAGTCAATCAGTTAGTCAGTCAATTAATCAGTTGGTGCGTTAGTCAGTCAGCTAGTCAGTTAGTCAGTTAGTCAACTAGTGACTTAATCATGAACTAGCCAGTAATTAGTCAGCTAGGCAGTTGGACAGTGCAATCCACCAGTGTTTTTGCCCTGCCATCCCTGCCTCACAACAACCAATCTTCCTATAGGTTTGGTACTCTTGAAACTTCCACCGCCGCCTTGTGCGATGCTACTGCTATAAATAAATTGATATATATATATATATACATGTGTGCGTGTAAAAGAAATACGTATACGTATATTTGATAGCAGGCATCTTTTGTTATTTGAGTTTTATAGACGCATTTTATAGGCCGTTTCAATGTCACGCGCAGCGCTAGCAGATATTGACATCAGCTGCTCAGGGGCAAAATGAGCCAGCTGGTCGACGCGGTTAAGCAAAAACTCCCGCAGCGCGAAGGAGCCATTCGCGCCCAGCAGGAGCCCCTAGCAATTGTAAATGGAATTCTGGGGCCCCTATAAGGGGTAACTGGGGTTGCAATCCTACTTAAAGGGTTTGTAACTCCACTCCACTTGTAACATGTATGTCCTCAAAACTCTGACCCTAATTTTCAACCAGCCATGCGGCCCATGTGGTCCATGTGTGGTGAGTTTTCTTGGGAGGTTTTTGGTTGATTGCAACGGGGTTTTCACCCGATGCAGGGTTGTCTTGTCTGAGGTGAAAGCGGACATGTTGCGCTGGGGCAAAAAGGGATGGGGCGGAGGGAGTTGATTGCTGGAGGAAGTCAGAAGTACCTAGAGACAAGGATTGTTACCCTCCGAAAGTTTAACATGGAACCTGAAAATGCACCTTGGATAGGAGACTCCTTTTGGAAACCATCACTTTTAGGTTCCATGTTAGACTTGGGAAGTGTAATAGCCCCCATGAATATGGCTTTATAATTTGCTGGGGACCCAAAGGTTTCATTTTGGGTGGGTATATTTAAATTTCCATGATTGCATCCTGACCATCCTCAAAGTTTTAGCATGTCGACCCTAAAAAACCCAAAAGGAAAGGATCGTCTCAACAACCACAATTTTCCGGGATGGAAAAATTGAACTTCGGGGGCGTAACTCCCTCCATAAAATAACGAATAAGCTGGGTGGAGCACCCATGAAAATCTAAGAGGAAACTACGATGAATTTATTCAACTGCTGGCTGATCACATTAGCTATGGGGAAATGGTCTGCAACTCAATGGTTTAGACAATTAAAACAAACATACGTATAAATGTATACATACATAACAGCAAATTACATGACATGACATGACATTACATACCACGTCCCATCACATCAGAACGTGCATACAATACATCATACATACATTCCACATCAAAAATCTAAGATCTAAACTTGTAATTTTGTTGTTAGACCTGACAATTCAATGACTTGCCAACTCGCCACTCCTGGATTCCTGGCAACCAAAAAACCTTCATTCTTGTTTTCCTTTGGATTTTTTTCCTGCCACCTTTTGTTGTAACTTGGTGATGATACGATACCCAGGAGACAAAGAGTTTCAAAAAACGCTGCCAGAACGCAGAAACCCAACTTCAGTATTTTTTTTGTTTGAAGGCGTTCAGGGCTCCCCACAGGATTCAGCAATGCTTTAAAGGGCCAGATCCAGGTGGTTGTTGCCATGAACATATCTGTGACTTTGATACTCTGTAGATAAATACAACGAAACAATAGTGGAAAGTTGTACTGTAAACATTTCCGTATCGTCGGTATATACGATATAATATAACATATATACATGTATATTATAGAGAGAGTTTTCGATATCGATTTCGATCTATAATATACACATAAGGTATAAATACATGTATTATACATGTATAGTACAAATCTTTCAAGAAAACCAGGATGTTTTCATCCTCAGTTGATGTGTCCCGAAACCCCAACCGCTTTTTCGTTGCCGTTTTTTTTTGGCCAAAAAACCAGAGCTCGTGAGCCGAACGAAACGGTTAAAGGCGGCACAGCACATGAGTGGAAGGTTGAGGATGTAAGAAATCGGGTGGTTTGACTCAACCATCTCCTGTTGCTTAGTAGATTTACCTTTGGTTTTGACATGTTTAAAAATCTTTGATGGGATAAGTACCTTAAGAAACTTGGGATGATACTCAACCCTTCTCACTGTTGAAGTCTTCAGGTGGTGGATGTGCAGTAGTAATTACCCTAGAAATGATGGCGCTTTCAGGGAGTTGGAAATCTCCAAGTTGAGAATTGTCTCCTTGGGTTCACATGAATTATCAGGTGCTCCAAATACTGTTGATGGTTCAGAAATCCGGCGATCCACCGGTTGATATGGTAAATATCTCGTTATTATCCCGGGTTTTTTGATACATCCAAACGGTGGTTGGCCTTGGGATTTCTGAAGCATCATACAGTAGTTGGATACCGTAAAAAGCTTTTCCATACTCACGACCACGGTTTCTTGGGTTTGAAAGAGTTGGTTGTTTGGGTTTGATTTGATGATTTTTTTGACTTTGGCTTGAGCAAAAATTCTTCAAAAAGATGTGGTTATAACCGAAACCCCATAAGATCCATGGGACGAACGGTATATTTACCTATTTAATTTACCATAAAAAATCAAGCAAAATTATTGGTAGATATTCCACACATGGATCCGTAATGGGAAGTAGATCATTTGAAACGTTTAACAAAATACAACATATGTTGTGTCGAGATTTTGCCGCTGAAGATGTGATTGGGAGTCGGCACCTGTGGAGAATTTCTTCTAACGATCCAAGCAACAAGAAAAGGGCACCCCATTTTGTAAGCCCTGTCCACAAGAGCAGGGAACAGTTAGTTTTCAGGGAGATGTAGAACCAACTGGTTGAACCGGAAGCCATCGCAACTGTTGTCCTGCTGTTTCCTCGCCCCGTGCAGATTGGCACTTTGATTTCACCCCCCGTTTCGCCCGCGATGTTTGGCCGCGTGTCTCGTGCAGTTCGCCCCCGTTTCTTGGTTTTGCCATGGGGTGATGCAGGGGTAAGTGACAATCTCAAGTCACATTAGCGATATTAGTGACCAGTCAAATTCTAGGTAGTGCTTTCAAATATTGTTGATTTTACACCCCCAACCTTGAGTTTAAATGATCCAATTTGGCGACTGCGCATATTTTTTTAAAACGTGGGTTGGTTCAACTGCCCGTTACTCGAACGTTTTTGGCTGACTTTTTGGTGATTTTTTGGATTCGCGTGGCTGAAGTGAAGATTGTGCAAACAAGATCTCTGTCACAAAAGGATGTAATAAACTTGCTAGTGACAGTTGCCAGGGAGTACATGCCAAAGGATATTCCCTTTTTGCTGTATTCCATTTTGCATCTTCACTGAAATGATAATTTTGAGTTTTTTTTGTTCAAAAATGGCTGAAACACAAAACACCGAAATGCGTGGCAAAATCCTGGGATGGTTTGAAGCCGTGTGGGCCTATGAACAGTGCTTCACATTGATACAATTACTTTCATCCAGGCTTAGCCAAGGATGACCTACTTGGGTTTCTTAGAAAGCTAGTTACCCTCCCTGAAACTGAAAATGGGCCATCCCAAAAGGAAACGATCATCTTCCAACCATCCATTTTCAGGTGCTTTTGCTGTTAGTTTCAGGGAGGGTACTAGCGTGTCTATTGTTTATTTAAGTCTATAGTTTGGTTGCTTATTTTTCTTATCTTTTGATATACACCGCGAAAGGTTAACATGGAAGCTGAATATGAGGATTTCCAAAAAGAATCTCCTTTTCTAGGGGCTGATTTTCAGGTTCCATGTTTAACTTCAGGGGTGTACATCACGAGATGTTTGTCCGGCGAAACGGCCGAGGTTTGGTGAGGCCTGTCTCGCAGGTTCTGGCTGAACCCATGGCGTGGAATCAGGTAGGGGAGGAGTTTTTTCATAGGGAAAATGGTGGGTAAACCCCTTGGGATGGGAATAATCAACCCCATATACACTTTGTATCACGTATTTATTGGGTAATATGCCCTTTTTCAAGGGGCTCCCAGGGTGCTTGTCTAAGGTGATTTTCTTTTACTTTCCACCGACTTGACATGGAAATCTAAAGGGGCCCAGCCACGTTTCACACAAGAAATCATCCCCTAATTTGATAAGGCCGGCAATTTCCAGGGGCTCCAGGTGGCATTGTGGGGGCCCGGGTGGGTTTTGTTAGATTTCCATGTTTCGTTCATTTTTCAAAGCTTCACCTCTGAAAACTAACAGCTGGAACCTGAAAATCATCCTTCTTTGAAAATGAAAATCATCTTCCACAAAAAACCTCCATTTTTTGGGTTCAGCATGTTAGTGTTCCAGAGACTTTTGTTGGGATTTTATTGGGGCTTATTATCTTCAGCGAATCCTGAGCACATTTTGTCGGACAAAACCTGTCAAACATTTCGATGTTTTTTTTTCTTGGGTCAAGTTGTGATGGGAAAGCTTACAGCTGGTCAGCCTAACCCCCCACGTACCCCCAGAAGTAAGGCTTATCAATGGCAAGTCAATCATGGGTTTCCCTTAACAAGGGCCTTGTTAAACCCTTATTTTTGGTAGGTTGACCAGCCACCAAAAAGCAACGTAAAGGTTCGAAGATTGAGAGGTGAAATCCAATTCCAGAAATCGAGAGAGACCTAGTTGCCGGTCGATTTTTACCATGAACTTGAACCCCCTCAAACCCAGCAATCCAGTTGCACTCCAAAAAAGTGGTACTTGCCTGTGTTTTTCCAGAAAGTTCCTTGTACTTTTTTTTGGCTATATAAGACGGAAAGAAATCCACCAGGAAGATGGTGAAATGAATCATTCTATATAGCCAGAAATCCTGATTCTCAATTGTAGAATTATTCTTCAAGTGGGAACAACATACGGCCAACGAAGGGTGACTATGTACTGCACCTGCGACGCATCCGCTTGCGTTGCTACGTGGCTTTGCCACCCTCATAGACAACCCAACGATTTGGTAGTTGGGCACCAAAGCCTAAATCATTTGAAATGATGGATTTTTTCAATCAAAAAATGGAATTACCCTCCTTTAAAAAAACCGAAGATTTCATTAAAAAAACAAGATCTCTTTACTCTGACGTGAAGCAGTGATTTGTAAAGACTCAAAGACGTTGGGTCCGATCATCGGGTTCGATCCGGAGAACCCCGTGGTCAGAAACAACCCTTTCCCCCCCAACGTTCTCCCGTGCCGTAGCGGAGAGTTCTGCTGTTTGGTAGGGGAGTTCTGCTTATAGGGATCTATCCTCCAGGATAACTATCCTTGACCTATCCTTGGGAAAATCATGTTCAACAGTGCCGAAAAGGATATGTTAGTTCCCTGGAGGGTAGGTGCCATGTTTGCCACCAGCAGTGTCTTTGAGCTCGGAAGACCTAAAACTCTCCTTATTATAGGGTGGAGGATCACGAAACACCTAGTACTCACTTAAGGGGGATAAACCAAGCCATGTACAAATCAAGCTATTTGCAACCCAGTTAGTAAGTAGTTCGGATCACCCTCATTTATAAGCCACTTAAAATTTAGGGCATTTGGAAGCAGGGAACAACCCCTACTTAGGGGAAGTTACTCGCCAAAGTTATTAGCCACTTTCGAAACGGTATGAATCCAAGCAGGGGCCTTGACACGTTTTCTCCAGGCACCCGTGGTGGTTACTACTCTGGCTAACGGAGTGAAGGCGGCGGCAGGAAAAAAGGTTGCTGTTTACGTGTCAATTTCGAGACACGTTCAAAAAATGGGGTGTTTGGTTACTGGATTTGATTTGTTGTATATAATGTATGTAGATAATTGTAGATTTGTAGATATCTATATACATGATATGTATAATAACTGCGTCTGTATTTTTGCTTATCCCTGCTTATTCGCCTAACTATACTCACTTACAACTACGCAGGGTTGAGGAAGGTTTACAGGGCTAAAACATCATCTCTGTCTGACTACCCCTCAATAAATGTGATTAAATGTGCCAAGTTCTGCAAAACAACTTGTAAAATGAATCCCCTAAAAAAGGGACATCTCTTTTTCCGACACCCAAAACGAACTTCCCCCGAAATTCCTCCTGAAGAGAGAATACGGTCTATCATGTTGGCATATCCCAAGTACACACCAACAAAAGTGAGGATTGAGAAGCTTTGATTTGCATTAAATCCTTGGAAGCATGTGAAAATGGTGACGAATTCCATTGTAGAAAGCAACAAAACCACCCTAAAGCAAAATCCAAGTAAGGGATATTGGGGCCTTAAATTCTCGTTGACTTGCATGGAGGGTTTTCTTGACCCCAGCTTGCAGAGCAACAGTTGCGGGTTCCGGGAGTTAGAAGGTATGTTTGTTTGTTTCCCATTTTTTACCATTTTTATTTTTTTACCATTTGTTTTTTCCCGTTGCCTTTTTTTGTGGCAAGGATTTTCTGTTTCTTTTTTTCGTGTCCATTCTTTTTTCTTTTTGGGTGGAGGGGCAGGGAAAGGGAGGGAACTGCGAATTTCATTGCATCATCTTCTAATTTGTGATCCAGGATGATTCTATTTGTCCAAGTTTTATTTCTGTTTCCACCCTGGAAACTGACGA
Organism: Breviolum minutum Mf 1.05b.01; assembly: GCA_000507305.1. Classification (NCBI taxonomy): domain Eukaryota; class Dinophyceae; order Suessiales; family Symbiodiniaceae; genus Breviolum; species Breviolum minutum. Next base: position 15,019 of record DF239205.1, on the reverse strand, counting down.
ATTTCCGAATATTCCCTGAAAATGGATGGTTGGTTCAGATGATTCATTTCCTTTTGAAAAAATGATCCCTTTTTAGGAGAAGAATTCTTTCATTTTAGTTGGGGTACCTTTTTGCTTAGTGAACTTAGATGGCGATTTCTTGCCGGACTGATTCTTAGGTGGCCAGCAAAGAAACTTTCGCAGAGGTCATGGGGAATTCCGTGGGGTCAGAAGAAGGGAATGGAGTGAAACGAGGTGAGATGGTGGATCTTGGGTGTGGCACCCTTCTCACTAACACTGACCACAAGGATTAGTTACATTATTTATAGTAGGGGGATTCCAACCTAAGCCTTCATAGCCTTTATTTGCCATACTGGGAGGGGGTCACACGCAAGGTTTATCTGAACAAGTCTGAGTTTGGATGGCTTTTAGACGCATCAACCAAAGTTACACTCCAGGGGAACTAAGATATTCCACCAAACTTGAAAGAATAAAACAATCATTGACTCAAAAGTACCGGCTGGCAGGGGATATGTTCGTTCCCTAGAGGGTAAGCTTTTAGCCACAAATCTGGGGTCTACTTCTGTTGTGTTGGTCCTTCTGGTTGTGATTTTGTGCCAAATGTTGGGGGATTAGGTTCTACAGACAAACCGCCAAAAGGCAAGCACGACGCAGTTTTCCGCGGCCCTGTTGGGCTACAGGACCAATTTTTTGATTTTGGAAAACTTTGACTTCCGGAATTTGTGCCATGTGAGTTCAGGGGAATGTAGCACATTGCAAGTGCGCAGCAGCGACGTGTCTCGGGGGTTGCCAAAAAGCTGCAACAGAGGGTAAACAATCTTCCAGGTAATCATTTTAATGAAGGGATCCCTAATATCACAATCTAAAAACGATTTCCGCTGGGTTTTCCAGTGTTTCAGCAGGACCCCCCCCCCATGTATCTCTTTTCCAAAACACTTCAATCTGGTTGTACGGTTCGGTAATGTTGGGAGCTGGTTGTATTGAGTCTCTATCTCCAAGCCAAACCAAGCATAAGGCCATAGGTTCCGACCAAGATGACTATAGGTTGGATACGTTCAGATAATGACGCAGTGTACATAACTGTGGGGTTTACCTAAATGGTCATTGTGGGGTACCACTTTGTTTTGGAGAATTTTCCAAAAAATGTGGGAGGTTTTCGCTGAAAATCGGCAGCTTACAGCACAAATTACCGCCTAAAGGAGACTAGATTCCAGTGCAAGACACCCTCTTGGGCGAAAAATTATTTTTGCATCAGAAACCAGGTGCAGTACATCAAGAAATTCAAGCGCAAACCACGCACCATATCACAAAGGTTTTTGGTGTGTGGACTACACCAGGGGTCTTACCGTACCTTTTTCCTTGGAAAAAGGATGGGGAATTCAATTTTTTGGTTTCGTTGAAGGAAAATGGCATTTAACCAGAGTTTTTTGTTTTTTTGCCGTTTGCCATTTTGTTTTGGCTCAACAGCTTTTCACATTCCTTTCCTGGATTCCACTTCCGCCTTCACGGCCGGGGAGCCGTTGGGTGTTCGTGGTTTGGCAGTGAGTTTGGGAGTTGCGTAACACAAAAAAATGCAGCAGAAAGGAGGTGATACAAACATGAACCAAACCCCCAAATTACGCGGCGCTAATTTCGTAATCTTAACTTAACTGTTGGGATTTTTTCAAAAAAAAATCTAGGAAAAAGGGTCCAATTCATGAGACGTTGGAAAAGATGATTAATTGGACCCATGATACAATTATAATTGTATGGGATGCTCCCCATTGTCAGTAACAATCACCATCAGGATTTTTACATTTTTAGGAAGGGATCTCTAGGAACCTTGTCGTTTTCGTTCGTTTCGCCGAGCCGTTTTAATATCACTCTCCATCTGGCGCTGTTTTGGCTTCAGGGAAAGTGAGTGACAAAAACAAGGGAAACAAGTACCACAACAACAACAACAGAGTCAGCAGTAGTACTACAAGAACAACAACAAGTAGTACAACAAGAAGTAGTACAAAGTACAACAACAAGTAGTACAAAGTACAACAACAAGTAGTACAACAACAAGTAGTACAACAACAAGTAGTACAACAACAACAACAACAACAGCAACAACAACAAAAACAACAACAACAACAACAAACAAGAAACAACAACAACAACAAACAAGAAACAACAACAACAAACAAGAAACAAGAAACAACAAACAAGAACCAACAACCAACAACGAACAAACAACAAACAACAAACAACAAACAACGAACAACGAACAACAACAAACAACAAACAACAAACAACAAACAACAAACAACAAACAACAAACAACAAACAACAAACAANCAACAACAACAACAACAACAACAACAACAACAACAACAACAACAACAACAACAACAACAACAACAACAACAACAACAACAACAACAACAACAACAACAACAACAACAACAACAACAACAACAACAACAACAACAACAACAACAACAACAACAACAACAACAACAACAACAACAACAACAACAACAAACAACAAACAACAACAACAACAACAAACAACAAACAACAAACAACAACAACAACAACAACAACAACAACAACAACAACAACAACAACAACAACAACAACAACAACAACCATGGTGGAGGAGTTCGAGATCCTGGTCGGAGGTGATCACATTGGTTGGTGGCGCCGCCAAGACGAACCTTTCACCTTCAGACCTCAACCCACACCACAACATCCAGACCCACCCACATTCAGCTCCAACTACCGCCCCCTCACCCTCTACTACACTCCCATCCACCTCACTTGGAACGGCACCTACCTCCAATTTACCCACAGGCAACTAGGCCAACGCACCCACATCCCCACCACGTATTTCCACCGCCAACTCGCCATGGACCACGCCCGCGAAACCCACCAGCCAATCCCACCCAACGCCCAGGTCCACCACATCAACGAAACCAAGCACGACAACCGCCTGGAAAACCTCCAGCTTGTCACCCCAGAACAACACCAGCAACTCCACCGCCACCAGCACCACCAACCAGCTGCGAAAGCCAAGGCCAAAGCCAAAGCCAAGGCCAACGCCAACCCCAACCGCTTATGCCGACAACTGGGGTTTGATTGCCAATACTCCCGAAAAATTAATCCCTGCTACCCAACGGTTGGAAAAGGTTGTTGATGCATTGCGAATGAAAATCTCCATAGGGAAAAGTTGGACATGGACCACTAATCTTGCTTGGAAAAACAGGCTTAAGCAGGTGAAGATTCATGGTACTCAAGTTGAGACCAAGTCGAATGTGGTTGACCTTGGGTGCGATCAAAACTATAGTAGGAAAAGAACCATTCCCACGCAGTTCAAAAGGTTGGTTAAAGCCAAAAGGGTTTTGAAGAGAATCCGAAAACTGAAAGTTCCTCAAAAATTTAGGTCCACCATGGTTCAGGCTTGTGGTTTTGGGGCCTTTGCGTACGGATCTGAAATTACTGGAGTTTCAAATTGGACTTGGAAGAGCCTTAGATCGTCAGTTGTGATTGGCCTTGGAAAGGGTTCGGCATGTGCTAGTGCCTTTTTGTCGTGCTCGTTCCATAGCTCCCCCCTTGATCCGCAACTTCGCCATGTGGTTAGAACGGCTTTGTTTTGGAGAAGGTTTTTCACCCTTTTTCCTTCCAAAAAAGTTGACTTCTTATTTAACATGACAGGTGGTGGAAAGGCTAAAGGTCCCGCTCATTTTTTCCAGACTGCCTTGAATAAAATTGGCTGGACCGCTTCTAGTGATGGGACGTTGTTGCATGACACAGGATTCCAATTTAATTGGGTAAATTGTTCTAGGGCGTACCTTCGCAAGGCATTTAGAACCTTCTGGTCTTTTTATGCTGCGCAAATGAGTCGTCATAGGAAAGATTTTGACCTCGTATCTATTGACGAAAGTAGCGTAAACCATTGCCTCGCCAAAAGGCCGCCCAAAGACAGGTCATTGTTGTTATCCCATATGGCAGGAAAAGCTTGCACAAACTCAAGCTTTTCTAAATTCAACCATTCCATTTCTCCTCTCTGTAAAGAGTGTGGTGTTCCGGAAACTCGTGAACATAGATTGTTGAAATGTCCCAAGTTTGAATCTGCTAGGGTTGGGGCCAAACCAACTTTGAAGTGGGCCCAGAAACAAGGCCTCTCTACAGTTAATTTGGCCCTCTTCCCGTTAGATATTCGACCCCTGATTCGATTAAACAAACTTGCCTTGGTTCAGGATTTCAGTACCATTCCAACCTTGTGTGACCTCGTGAGGATTGTTTTCACTGATGGATCCGCTTTCTGGCAAAACGATTTTGCGCATTCGTTAGCCGGGATGGCAGCAGTTGAGTGCACTTTCTTGAGCTTTGATTCCAAAAAATTGTTTGCCGAACCTTTACCAGGGATTGACATGAATTCCTATAGGGCCGAGTCATATGCGATTCTCAAAGTCCTGTCCACTGTTTCTAGGCCTGAGATTTTTCGGATTGTCAGTTAGCATTGGACCAACTTTGGTATTTGATTGAATGTAAGTCCGCTGGTATTCAACCTAAATTTTCTGATCATCAGGACATTTGGGGGCAGATTTGGTTTCAGGTTTCGCACCAACCTCCTAACTGGATTGTAGCTAAGAAAACTGCTGCACATGTTGCTGTGGAAAAGTGCAAAAATGAACATCAAAAGGAAGCTTGGATGAATAACAAAGTTGACGAGCTTGCCAAAAATGCAGTCCAAGAGTGGGCTCCTTTGTTTGTGTCTAACAAAAAGAGCTTTCACCAACTCGAAATCCGTCGCAAGCATATGAAAACCCTTCAAGATGTGATTGTAAATCAAGCTGCTAATGTAGCTGAGTCTGAACATAAAAAAACCCAAGCTGAAGAGGGGGAAAAAAGTTTCCAAGATTTGATTCCCCCTGCTGCTATTTGTTCTTTGTATCGCATTGGGGGGGTACCGGATGGATGTCCTTTTCCGCCGTTGTTTTTGCAAAGAGTGATTGATTGGGCATCCCAGTTGCAGTGGCCGACGCCATCCTGTGGGGAAGTTTCTGCCCTGGAATTGTATGTTGATTTTACCTTGCGTTCGAAATCATTTGCCCCAGTCAACATTGGTTATGTAAAAGGCGTTGGGACCACATACGCTTTGAAAGATCAGTGTCGGGTGGCTGAAGTCACATACCAATCCTTGGCACAACAATCTTGGATTTGGAACATGTTTTTAAAATGGGCTCGCCTTAAAGGTTTCAAACTTTGTGAAGGCTCGTATGTACCCCGAACTACCTCTTTAAAAAACCTTGGATTTACTTTGTGGACGGCCGGAATCACAAATCGTCCTAGGTTTACAAGTGGGGAGTTGGTTTATCAAATCATCAATAAACTTCTGGTTACAAAATCAGGTAAAGTCCGCAGCTTCAATGTTGCGTATCATGGCCCTCAGATGGTCTTGTAAGCATTCGCGTGTTGCACTCGAAGGTTCCGATGCATCCGTTTGTGTTTTGCAGGTTTGTCGTTGGTGTTGTTTATTTTTAGCAGTTTGGAGCGGAGCACGCATGACGCTGGCACGGTTCAAAGTTCTGACCTCAGGACACTAAGGCGAAAGTTTAAAAATTCCACTGTTACTGGAAGGGGGAGCATGCCAATATGTATGTATGTATGTCTGTCTATCTATCTATCTATCTATCTATTTATCTATCTATCTCTGGGTAAAGTATAACGACCTGGCCAGAGCTAACCGTAAATGGTAGTTTTGCAGTGGAACTCTTGAACACGTGGTTGATTGAATCAAAAATAAGACCTTAATAAGGCCTTATTAAGGTGTTATTTGACCTCTATCTTGAAATCACCAGGGGGACTAGTAAAGGGAGGGGGTAGGTTAGCATCCCATGATTGAATTTATTCTGGTTGAATAGCCGCATCTCTTTTTGCTTCGATGTATTAGACACAAACCAGAATGAAAGGTTCCCAACCAACAAGATTTTCTGTCCCCTACATCAAACCATTGTGGCTAGAATGATTATATGATCCCTTTTAGGGTGGTTTTCTTTTCAACATGACATCACCTCTATTTGGATGATCTTTATATTTGCACCACTGAAAATTGACATGGAACTCCAAAATTGGTGGTTTGTAGATGTGTTTCCTTTTCCAAGTAAGGGAGTACTTTCAGGTTCCATGTTGTATACGTGACATCATCTTCCCACCTTGTGCAATCACAATTTGGCCCCCTTCCAGGCTGAATGGCAGTGGCGAGACGAACGCTGGTGCTGCCCCTCTCCCCGAGGTCAGTTTTTGAGGGGGTTGTTTGTCCAAGGGCAGTGCGGTCAACAACAACTTGGACTTGTGGATATCAGAGATGTTGGGTTAATAAACATCACAGCTATTAGAGATGTTGGGTCAATAAAAAACCGCAGTAACATCCATTCACCAGTTGAGCAAGCGACCAAAAGAACCCTGGCTATGAATGCGGTATATAGACGTATATAGAGGAGGAAACAACTACCCAGTTATATAGGGATGATTTCACGAGCCATCAAAAGGATCCAGTCATGTCAGGGTTTGTTTCACGTTTTCTCAATTGGGATGGGAATTCTATCGTGGGCATCGACCTGGTTGGAAGGAATTGACGTTTTGGAGCTTTTTGGGTATCTGAGATTTTCTTCGATTCCTTCACAATGGAGCAATGAAAAGGAGATATCACCAAGCTGCTCATACCTTAAGAAGATGATGTTAAGAAGATGATGTAAATGTATATGCCAAGTCTGCATTAACGGCATCATTTGTACGATGTGTATCAAAATTGTTTTGTTACTAAACAGCAAATCGGTAAACCCTCACTAGAAATGCAACTGAAAAATACTTTTTGGGGCCTGCAAAAAAGGTAGGTTCTTTCAACTATGGCAACTTTTGGGTATTCCATTGGTCAACATTTCTGACGTGTAAGCAGCAAAGAGTTGAGCTGTCAGGTTCTTTGCTGTGTATATATATATATATATACACCTGGAACCAGTGAAAGTCCTCTATTTTGGTGCTTGAACCCTCCAAAACAAGGTCTTTTCCAATCAAAACAGGGTTCCCTTTTGGGTTCCAGGATGAAACATAAGCCATTAACTAAGGATCCCGGAGCCCTGAACTAGTCAGGATTTCATGGTTCATGTCATGGGGGTTGGGTTTTGTTGCAGCTGCTCATGTGACCATGGAATCGGGATACGAATTGGGGAAGGTTTTGACCTGGCCTTTGTGCACTTATGGAAGATTTGACCCTGATTTTTTTTCGAAAGTATCGACCTTATGATAAGTTATTTTAGAGCTCTTTTTTGGAAAACCCAGAAATCTAGTGATAGAAACAGTATGACTCACAACATGGCTATATCACCAAAGCCCTCCAGGAAAGTAGTTTTCTTTGAAGCCCCTAAACCTTCCAGCAGAGGTCATGATAGAATTTTTTCAAAGGAATAGGCACCAGTTTCATTTTCTTGAGGTGGTCTAGTCTCAGTTAATGCTTAATTGGTGGTTTGGGTCCTGGTGGTTTGCATTCCTGAGATCCCCTGAAAAGAATGGGAGAAAGTTATTTAGGGGGTACCGACAATTCGAGGGCCCAAACCACCAATTTACCATTAGTTGATAGTCGGAGGATCATCCCATGACTTGTAAGTGGTTAATAACCATGGTGATCGGTTTCGTCCCCTAAGGATCCGGGTGGTTCCCCTTGCAAATGGCCGAACTGAATGGCGGAAATAGATGAGGGTGGAATCCGATCACTACTTACTAAGTGGGATGATCCTCCAAGCAGGGGAGGTAGGATTAGGTAAGGCCTTCAAAGATTGGATGTTGGGTTGGGATCTTTTGGTGTTTCCTCGGTGCTTGGAGACTTCAGCCTCGCGATTCAGAAGGAGACACCCCAAGCTGTAACGGACCGGTGGTGAAACTTCATTTTTGTTTTGGGAATTTTCACCCCGAACCTCTGGGGTTCCCATGATCCCAATCTGACGCGCTGGGCATATTTTTCAGATGGGTTGGTTCAACCAACTAGCTGACGATTGAAGCTTCATTCACCCCCATTTGGAGAGCTCAATGATCCTTAGGGTAATCGTATCTTTTCAAAGCCCGAGAACATACCCTTAGAGTCTGAACAACGGCCCACTTGATGAAGGAATTCCGAGGAAGTCAGACTTCAGAACCGACCTCATGGAAGAATATTTATGTAGATTCCATACTGTTGATGATGTTTCATACATCTAACGCACAAGTGAAAACGGATGTGAAATAGTATAACCCATACAATCCATGGGACTGGTATATTTACCTACATTTGGTTGGTTGTTATGGTAAATTAGTTGGTAAATATACCGTCCGTCCCATGGATGGTATGGGTAATTTTTCACCAAATGCAAGTTTTTCGAGATTGCATTGGGATTTGTTCCGTGAGAGATATCTAGGTCGGTAGATATCACCATCAATTTGTCCAGTCAAAAAATTCCCACAGATTTTGCCAGTCCGGGAACTTCATCTTCACTGAGTAAAACCTTGGATTTGCTACACCCCATCGTAGGCCGCCGACATTCCCAGGGACCGGGGTAAAACTTGACTTACCTGGGGAAAGGTTTTTAAGGAAAAAAAAGCGGGTGATGAAGATGGAGATGAAGATAATTACAAGAGATGTTGGTCGAAACCAAAAGAAAAATCCCTGGACTTTAAGGTGATGATGAAGAACATATATTGACTTGTCGTGAGGTACCAAAACAATGTTCACCGACAAAAATGATTGAATTTGCGGTAATGTGTTTTTCTTCTCCAAAGGGAGATGATTGACAGACATTTGCCAGTGCAAGATGACATGCAATTTACAGATTCACATCTTTGCTTTTGACATTAACCATCTTTCACGGGAGAAATTACATGAACAAGTTCCCTTCAGACTTGGTAGAAAGGGATCATGGGCCTTGGCTTTGGCGAGCCTACTGACTGACCCATCAGAAATACAACCTTGTAGTGCTAAGATAGGGCGCTGAAAGATACATTCCCTGAAACCAACAGCTTGCACTTAACACATTGCGACGGGCTAGGTCTATGTTCTGTACTGTACCGGGTAAGGGTAAGGGTTGGATGCTGTCATAATCCCCCTTCAACAGACTGTAGCATTTAAATTGTGGAAAGGTACAAGATACACCAAACACGGGACTAGGGACCTCCTTTTCTTTGGTATATTTGGAACTAGGTACTTGCCCTAGCCCCTGCTGCCCTACCAAAACTTCTGCCATCCTGTGTGCCACGCAAGGTTTTTGTCAGGTTTTTGTTGATTTTCTTACTTTTTGAATGTTGCATGATGTACTTAAATTCTGCCAAGTATCTTCAGTGGTACTAGATGACATTTATTTTTTGGGGTAGTAGCTGGCAGTTTGTACAAGAATTCCACGGATCTTTCAAGTGAGCAATGCACAAAAATCGTGGTTGTGTAGGGTATGTAAGGGATGAACAACTACCCAGTTATGTGGGGATTATAATGAGCCATGAAATAAGGATCCCTATTAAACAACCAGTATTTCAATGGATTTCGTATCCGGCCGGGTTTTTTGAACGTGGCTCAAGTAGGTACAGAATCTCCATTGAAGATCCAATGGGATGACTTGGATCCCCCCAAGGGTCTTCCAAGTCGTCAAGGATCTCCCCATAAAAAATCAAGAACACCCTGAATTGCAAGTCAGCAAGTGACAGTTAGATGTTTGCCAGTTGTACATGTATATATATATATATGTATATCTATATGTATACACCTATCATATTCATTTGCTATTTTCTCATATTTACATACGCATCTATCTTTTCNATATTCATTTGCTATTTTCTCATATTTACATACGCATCTATCTTTTCATTTTTTCTTGATTTATCCTAATATACACCACTTCTGTATACAGTTTTTTTTTTCGTTTCTATCCTTCCAACTTGGATGGGATTTCCCCATGTTTTTTTTTCTCTAAGCCGTTCGTTCAGGAAGTAAAGGCGCATTGGAACTTCCTCCGGGTGTCTTTCTGGTCATTCTGGGCAGCTCGTCCGCTGAGCAGTGACTGACCAGTTGAGCCAGGTTCCGAATGGCTGTTATTTTGTTGGGGGATGACATACCCCCCCGAAATTTAACATGGAACCTGAAAATGATGGTTTCCAATAGGAATCTCCTTCTCCAGGGGCTGATTTTCAGGTTCCATGTTAAACTTCGGGGGAGTACTACCCAGTTATTTTGTTGGGGGATTACAATAAGCCAACATAAGGATCCCGAAACCTGACCCAATCAGTTTTAACGGAATGTCAGTATAGGGTCTTGAACGGCAAGCTCATATGGAGGGCCGGCCTTAGCACTGTCGAAGTGGGAAGTTGAATTTGTAGAGTTGTTTGAGGGGTGTTTCGTAATAGCCCTAGACATCCAGTCATACTGTTGATGGTTCAGAAATCCTGCACCACCTGGGATGTATAAAACCCTGTAAATAATGGGATAAACTACCTATCAACTACTGCAGGATTCTTCTATTTGCAAGATTTGCCGATGTGTTTTTTTTCTGGCTGAAATCCTCAGCTTCGATTTTGAAGACTCAACAAGCACCACAAAAAATGGCAGTTTTTTTTTTGACGAATTGGAGGAGCTTCATCAGCAAAATTTAACCTGCGACCGTTCACCGCTGGTTGGGGAAAACCCCCAGAAGGTAGTGAATAGTAAGGAAACATGCAGGTTAAGGATTTAGAACTTGCCCAGATTTTAATGCCTAAGCCAGGTGATTTTTTATTTTCGTGGATCCATTGGAATCCCAAACAAGAAACACCAAACCCCCGAAAACGTGACAAAGGCGGCAAAGTATTGAATAGCAGAAAACCCAAGGGGTTTTTGCCCTTAGAGAAATTGGTTGTGAAGATCCACATTCATGAGGCTTTAACCTGGTACGTCTCAAAGTGATTGTCTGATGTTCATGGCTGGGTTGGAACATGTTTGCCTGCTGATTCAAAGTGACCTTTTTGGGATGGTTATGTGACCCTTTTTAGGGGTTAAGTGACCTCCAACTAGAGGATTAAAGGTCACTTTGAATCACCTGGTGGATGTTTTTGTTCCTAGATGTTTTCGTCCTAATTGGAAGACATTTCCAGCTGTTGATCCGAAGCCCCAACACCCAACACCAACAGCTACCTTTTCATTGAGGTGCCCAGTCTGAAGATGCGACTTGGCATTCTGGGAGGAATTGCTTGCATTTCTCATAGGATGGTATGATACTTGAGCAATGAAAAAAAGGGCCCCTGGTTGTTTCGGGTATATAGGGGATTATATTACCCAGTTTTGTAGGTAGTAGGGATTATAATAAGCCAATATAGGGATCCCTATTAATCAACCAGTATAATGGAAAGTAAAAGGATTTGTTTCGTGGCTCACTGGTATACTGATCTCCTAATATTATAATATTTCTAAAACAAACGTCTTCCAGGCAAACATAGAGGTCTGAAAGATGTTTTTCTTTTCCCTTTTCTAAGGGATCAAGTCTTCAAGTGGCCCAAAGGCGAAAAACAAAAGTCACCTTCATTACATTTTCTGGGTGGTGGTTTCAAATATTTTTTATTTTGACCCCTATTTGGGGAAGATTACCATTTTGACTAATATTTTTCAGGTGGGTTGAAACCACCAGCCAGTTACATTTTGTTTTTATTTTTACAAGACACCACTGATATGATCATATCATATCTACCTGGAAGCTGATCATGTATAGATTGGTTGCCTGGTTGCCACTGGATCATACGGCTGATGGTTCAGAAATCCGGCTAACCACCTGACATGTATGAAACCTTGTAAATAATGTGATATTTACCATATCAACTGGTGCAGGAGTTCTTCCATCAACAGTACTATGGGAAATGGTGGAGTTTTACCTACCATGTGAAAGTGGATGTTTGTTTCGTAGAATTTCAACTTTCAACTTCAGGGAAATCTTGTTGGGTCGTTTTTGAAGAGATACTCAACTCATAAGAGACAACAGTTATTTAGAGGAGATAAAATACTACCCGTTTTTTTTAAAGGAATTATTTCATACGCCAATGAACTTATATCGGATCAGGGTTTTTGTCCAGATAATTATTGAGGCTTGAAGCCTTTCGGGGCATGTTTTCGCAACGTTTTATGAGACTACTTGGAGTGTTAAGTTCTGGTTATTTACCCTTCCTCCCATGGTTCCGTGGAAAAACGGGTGTTTCTCACCCTGGAAGATGAGTTGAGTCTCCGAAATGGTCATATGATTTTCCCATACTAACCACTACTAAGGGTCACCCAAACCGCTTGCAGCAACAGTACTGGTGACTACTTCTGGCTTTTAGGTGACTAAGTTCTTGCTAGTAAGAGTTGGTGTTTTTGTGAGTCACCGAAAAAATGCAGTGAAATCACAGAGAACTTAGCAGAAAAGATGCACCCGCGAAGATTAACGGCTGGAACCTGAAAATGATTGGTTTGGAAGATGATTTTCCTCTTCCAGGGGTGCATTCTCAGGTTCCATATGGTTCCATGTTAATCTTCCGGAGTGTAAAAACCCATAAAACTACCATTTTCAGGACAGCAATTAGAACTGGTCATAGACAGTTACACCGAACCGAGACTTAACAAAACTGGATGAACTCAAATCTTTACAAAAAACGCAAACCCTTCCAACATGACCATACAATCAATTGTTTTTTCCTTTCAACCTGAACTTCTCACAAAAAAAGTAACCTGCCATTTTGTCATCATTTCAAGTTGAAATTCTTCATCAGAATGTCACCATCACCCTATGATATTTTTTCATCAGAACGGCGGCTCCATCTAGAAGAACAAGAACAGAAATCACCCAAATGCCCAAACCACCAGGCAGAGTTTGACGCAGAGCTTTCTCACAAGGCGCATGGATGGTGGGGTGAATTTTTTGGAAAGAAATCACGAGTCCCATTGGATTTGGTGGCAGTCAAGTCAATGTGTTTCACTATTTGTTTTTACTTTTAGAATAGAAAGTTGTGGTAATCCACAAGACATCCACAAGTGGAAAGGAGTGGAAACCACAGAAAATTCCCCATGTGTTTCTTGGTTTAATGGTTGCTTACCTAAAGCAAACTCCCATCGTAGGGAATCGTACCATTTACTTTCCAGGTGAACTCGTGAACTCGTTTTATGAAGAAACATATTCTCCATATCAAGTGGTGGGCATGCCGGATTAGGTTGGTTTTGTTCGTTCCTGCGTTCGTCCCTTGTGAAAAATTACATTCCAGTGATCAAATGCTTGGCTATTGAGTTTTTTTCCCGATTTTCAAGAATTTGACTAGCCACAGTTGGTATCTGGGTGATGAAATGGATCCATATATACAGTATATATATATATATATACATACACCTGGAACCCCAAATGACCTTTATTTTTGGAGGTCAACCCAACCCCCCAAAAAACAAGGCCTCAACTCCAACCAAAACAAGGGGTCCCATTTGGGTTTTAGGTATATATATATATAATATATACATATAGATTAGTAGGGATGTTGACTCGTGACCAGCACTTTGAGGTTTCTTCACCTTAGGTTTTCCTGTCTCGAATTCGGAAGGGGTTTGTTCACGTTCGTTCGAACAGCGCTCGCTGCGTTACGTTGATGCAACTTTGCGGATTTCCTTTGAAATTGGGAAGCCTTTGGGAAGGAACCGAAAAAATAGAGATGATTTTCGGTTGAGTTCAAAACTGACTTTGCGGATCTAGTTGGGGTGGCAACTGAAAGGTCCAGTAATTTCTTAGATAATTCCTGAGATATTTGAGGGTCAACTGAATTTCTGTTCATCCCCAAAAGTTATGAAACCCCGCCGAGAACGCATGGAAACACCACCATTCAAAGTGCTTGGCCGGAAGAAAAACATGAATCTGAGAGTCAACCGCTGAAGTAGGATCTACAAAAAACCTTGCCCAACAGTCAGCCGCATGTTGGTGGATTCAGCACAAATTTCCCCAAAATTTCCCTGAATTCTTTTCATAGCGAATTCCTAGTAGTTAGCATTTAGCAACAGACTAACTACCAATAAACTTAATTTGCGAATGAAACTGTTTTGTTTGCCTATCGCTTCGCAGACAAAAAACATTTGCATATAAAACCTGCGGCTTTTCCCACAGTTTTCTATTTGTAGAAGATTTTTCTAGCAGCCAAAAACGGCACGACCCCCAGATTCTGGATCACCTTGTTGTCCTCAACTTGCGGAGGTTTGCGAGTTGTTGCGTCGAATCTCTCGGCCCATCATCGGTGTGGCGTTTCTTGGGAGATTTTTTGGTGCCGATGTGGTGAAAATCGTTGGTGTTTTTGCAAATTTGTGGGCTTGAAATAGATACCCATAGGATCCATGTATGGTATATTTACCTAGATTTGGTTGATTTTTATGGTAAATGTATATAGGTAGATATACCGTTCGTCCCATGGATCCTATCAAATATGGCTCAAAATGCCTATATGCAAAAATGAGCATGTCTTGGCACCATGTTTGGGACATTGCTTCGCTCTTTTTGTCCTCCCAAAGCCAAGCTTGACAAAGGACCAAAGCCTGGATCTTTTTTTTTCCGAGTACTTCTTTGTCAAAGGAGGGTTTCAAGTAGTTCTGAAATCATCGTATCATGGTGAACATTGACAAGGATACCGTCTTTGCGTTGAGGGAAATGTGTTTCTTAGGAAACTGCCATATGACTATGAATATGGGATGAGGATGATGAACCATGTCAAAAGTTTTTTGTTTGAACATTTGCTCAAAACATGGGAAGTTTCAAAAAAAATAAAGCAGGTTCAGATGTCAAAAGGGGGGAATTTTCTTCATGTTCCACCAAGTAGTGGAGAAGTGATGACGGGTTTTTATATAACCAGTTAATGGTTGGTTTCGGGATCCGGAGGTTTATATGGATGCGGAAAGTATCCCCAAAATATTCTTCCCTCTCTATAACTACTGGGCACATCTTAGATTCGCCTTATTCCCTTACATTGCTGCTTTGAGCTGATCGTGGGATTTTACATCTAACCCACT
>DF239204.1:114846-272770 GCA_000507305.1 Breviolum minutum Mf 1.05b.01 | reverse complement strand
GGCCATCGAGGGGCGCTGTACCCTTGTTGTTGTTGTTGTTGTTGTTGTTGTTGTTGTTGTTCTTGTTGTTGTTCTTCCAAAATTTGTTCCAGTTAGTGACTGTTCCTGTTTTGTTGGGTCGTGGGCAAGTGTGGTATTAAGGGGCGCTGTGCGGCGTCCATGGTTGTTTCACCAAAAACACAGATGAAAACAACTGCCTGCAAAGTTTTGGATACACCATGCGCACCTGAAGGGGGAAAAACGCCAAGAGGAACAAACGGAACAAAAACATGAAAACATCAACAATGTGATTTGGATTCCCGTTGGCCGTTGGCTGATTTTTTTTGGGAAGATGAACAGCTTGTGAAGGAAGCAAATCCTTTGCTTCGTGTATCAATGGCGTCAGTACTGCGATAGTATTGGAAGGTTAGCGTGAATTGTACAAATCTGATGTTACAAAATTTGATATTTACTGTTGCAACTTCTTGTGAAAAGTCGTAGTAGCATGAAGTTTCACCAAACATTCATACGTATACCGTATACATGTGCAACACTTGGTGAACAGAATGTACCACAAATGAAAGAACCGCGCCGGCGTGCTATCCAATATGATAGCGCCATTTATTCAGCGAAATTTCCACAGTTCCATCATTCGTGGTGCAAAGTGTGCCAGGGCAAGGTCCAAGTTGGAAGGTAATGACTTGTGAGGTTGCAGCACTACACCCGGGACTTCATCAATTTCATGCGCGTGTAAGATGCATTCTTTTATCTTAGAGGCTCATTGACTGGCAGTATGAAGGCCGCTTTTCCGCATGCAAACCCCTGCTTCCGAACAGAGTCGTTTATTTTTCATTGTTGAAGTTTTATGTGAACACGGGTTGCCAAAAGTATTTGTATATCCTGCAGCTGGGACATGTGGTTGCGTGTGACAGGGACTTGGAAGAACATGAAACGTGGAAGGTTTGCTCGATTCATAATGATGACATAGATTTAGATGGAGCAAATGCAAAGTTGTGCAGTTTGAGTTGGGTAGCCCTCCCATTTCACTGCCTGTGTCTATTTTGCCATTATCGTTTAGTATCGTTTTTTGCTGGCAGGCTTTCCAAACAAAGTTGTTTGACGTATGCGAGCTCGGATTGAAACGCAAACGAAACATCGTTTACCAGCACATTCCTTGTGTAAAGGTTCTTATGCAAGTGGCATCTGCGTTCGTACATAGTCTGGGTTCCATACCACAGCAATTCACGATCCACCGTTTTACATTTCATTGCTTTCCTTTTCGGAGACGTGCACCAAAAGAATGTGAGCATTGATGTGTGGTACACAATCTGGAACGGAGACGTGTTAGTCTGTAGTGGCTGACAGGGCCCCGAATGATGCGGGAAATTGTGTGCTTTGCCGCGAATCATTGGCGGGTTTTGGGAGCTAACCTAAATGCACTATTTTTGGCAGTGATGTGACTTCTGGGACTTTTCTAAATAAACAGGAGCTGTGTGAGTGGATTTTTCGCAACGTCGCTTGCGTTATGACGCAGTCACTGTCCCGAGTTCAAGTTAAGTCTAGTCAAGCCTTCGGGTTCGTAGAAGAGTAGAGGTAGAGGCAATTCAATTCATGTTGGTTGGGGGCGGCTTTTTTCACGGCGCGGGGTCCCCATTTTGTGGAGAGAACATCATTCTAAAAGAGGTGCATTCGAATCACATGTTACTCTAGAAAATGACAAGCACTTGGGTGCAATGTTGCAGACTCTATTTGGAGTGGGGTTGGCATTCACTTGCTTATCGTATCAATTAATACATTACATATAGTTTTCATCGTTTTCCACAAAATCTGCGCAAGGCTTCTACTGGTCCAGCGTCTTGAAAGTGAAGTTGCAATGTAGAACCGTAGAACACAAATTTTTAAAGTGCCTGTATGCATGTGGATGCAGCTGGCAAGACGCGCCCGTTTTCCCGTTTTCCACCCATGCAGAGTTTCATGCTATGAGTGTTTCCCAGTTGTTGTTTGCTTGTAGGCCGACCAAGTCTAGCAACAGCCGGGGTATCCTTTTCCATACTTTGTCGAAGAATTGGTGTCTGTGACTCTGCTTTTGACAAGCGGCACCCTGCACAGCTCCTGGTTGACGCAAGCCAGCCAAGCCACTACTTCGGCCACACCAGTCACATTCAAAGAGGGCACAGGTGAAAAGAAAACAATGGCACGTCAAACTTTGGCCTCTCACATGTCGATCTTCAAGGATTTTGTAGCAAAGGTTTTTGTTTCACTGCTGAAGTGGCAATTGGTTTCAAATGCTACAGCTTTATTGCAGAACATCCATGCTTAATTGATTTGCGCCGAATGACCCCAAAAGTACGACGTGAAGACATGAACGGTTGGTTTCTCTTTCTCCAATTCTTGGCAGACGTGTGACAACGATGTTCGGTGCATCGTTACTGTGCCGTGTGGCATTTCCGGGGCAAGAAAAACATTTAAGTCCGCATATTCTTTCAAACCTCGTCGGCTTTGTGAAAGAACATCAGATAGTTGTCCGCATGTTCCAGAACGTTGCAGCTGGGACATGGCTGGTCTAGGAATCGGGAGTGCCCACAATTCTGCGCAAAAATCTTGGTTCGAAAACACCGATCTTCGCAGTTCTGAAAAAATGAAACTAGAAAACAACCTAGAACCCGTCTACCGGGGGGCGGACTAGCAAACCCCACCTACCGGCAGCAATCCAAAAGACGCTGATCCTGCCACAATTGCTGTTCCAGTTACATTGTTGTCGCGACGTTGGCTTAATGATTTGCATGGGGGAGCAGGGAATTTCCACACTTTTGCGAAACCGAAGGAGTCAAACACTTTAACACAGTACATTTTTGCCCCCCCGCGGTTTAAGGGGTAACAAACAATTCGAGGGTGCAAGAAAAATACGTCTTGCTTATAGGGACAAAATTGAAACACAAAAGTTGCAAAAACACCGAAAAAAACACGAGTGAATGAATCATTAAACACAATGTGCAACTCACCACAATGCATAGCCACGTTGTCCATCTGACCGGAAACTCGTGAGTGCATGAGATTTGCATGCAGGAAATGGCATCCCTTTGAGGGCGCAGAGCAAGCACAACAAACCATTTGTACATTTCATGTTGCTCAGCTTTCAGTGAAGGATACAAACTCGTCTAATTGATTCATCCAAGTAAGATGCGTCCGGGAGAACTCAAAAAGGTTCGGAAGACAAAAAAATAAACTCAAAAAAAATGAGTGGGTTGCGAAACTGGAGTTTGTGAGTTTTCCGGCGGCTGGCGCTGCGAAACTTTCCACAGGAAGAGGAGATCAGGAGATGAAACTGGTGAACAAAAAGTGTTGCTGCCGGGCAACAAAAACAAACGCAAGAAGCCAGGGCATGACTGCGGCTCGGGAAAGGCCCGCGAAAAAACATGAAAAGAGTTTGAAGAGCAGAGTTGCTCTTCAGGGTTTACATTGTGTCAGCTGCGTTTTGTTAGTTTCACAGCGCATTTTGCTCTCAGTTTCCGGCTTTTTGCGATGGAACATAATTTTTTCGAGATCATCCACCTTTTTTCAAATTGGGGGACAGGTACACAAAAAACAGTGCAAGAACATGAGTTTTCCCTCTTTGTTTTGGGCCCGCCCGAGTCAAAGTGAAACACCACGACTACAATTCCATACAAAGAGACATGGGAAAATTATGGACCTAAAAGTCCACAAAAAGTAAACGCATTTGTACGAGCAGTTGTGCTGCCAAGTCGGCAACATATGCGTTCTAAATTGTGCGGTTGGAACCTTAGCGGATGCTAAGCGGGGAGCCCTGGCTAGTATGGACATTGTTGGCAGAACATTTTCCGTTTTCACAACTATGTGCGCAACAAGGGCTGTGATGAAATAAAAACAAGAGCGGCGGAGAAAAAAAACAAAAGAAATGCTCTTGAGCTGATGTCCTGGACTCGGTGGCTAGTGCGCCACATCTGGGACGTGCGCATGTAAGGAGTTTGGGCTTGCCAAGTTGATGGAAATGGCGTGCTGTATGCGAACAATGTTGGAAAAAACGGATTGCAACACGCAGCAAGATCTGGCCGCAATGCCGCGTCAGCAACACGCTAAGCAATAATGCCTGTTCTGGATCGCCGGAAAGATTGGAGTAGCAACCGTTAAGCCCGTTCTGCCCATTTTCTATACGTAGGTGATTCTCTCGTCCTTTCTCCTTGTGTTTAAGTAAGAGTTGGGACTCAGGTTAGGGAATCATGCGTTGTGTCGGATGCTATGTAAAATTTTCGTGGGTGTCAAGACACACTTTGCGCAGCACAACCACCATGCACAAATATTTGGGCCGCAACTTAAACTGCAATTTTTTGGCCAGGATAAATTCGGAATTTGCCCATCGTTTGCAGGTTGCTTGGAACAAATTTCACAAATACAAACATATCTTATTGAACAAACATGTCTCTTTGGTTCTGCGGCTGAAATTATTTGACGCAGTGGTGTCTCCCGCTATGCTCTTCTTACTTGCAACCTTGCCATTGACAAGGGGTTGTTTACAAAAACTTAGTGTCGTGCACAGACGAATGCCCTGAGCTGGCGGGACATTCTGGTGCATATG
This sequence comes from Breviolum minutum Mf 1.05b.01, assembly GCA_000507305.1. Lineage (NCBI taxonomy): Eukaryota > Dinophyceae > Suessiales > Symbiodiniaceae > Breviolum > Breviolum minutum. The sequence continues at coordinate 268,197 of DF239204.1, read as the reverse complement.
AATCACAAATTGGCGATTGCAAAAACTTTGTTCCCAATGGAGGGTTGGGAAGACAGACTCTTCCGATCAAAGTTTCGACTTGCACATCGGATTGCACGCTCACCTGAAGGATGGCTGGCTAAATCCGTTTCCTGGAATTCCTTGACGAATTGGGAGTTGAATTTTGCTTGTAAACCTTACACGAAGCGCGGCCGTCCATCAACACGTTGGGATGACATTTTGACAAATTTTTTCTTCAGAGTATCCACAATGATTATTATTGGTGGCATGTTGCAGGCGAGGCTTCTTCGTAGTTCATCTGAGAGAGATTTGGGTGCAGTTCTGCCGAACCCACTTTGGTTTGTAGAGTTTTGTCACCCCGTGTCCTTTGCAGGACTGTAGTCTCTGATTCGGACGGGCGAAAGTGAAAGTGAAACCACCATGCGCATGAACAGCCGCATTCGTTGAAACACAACCCCTCGCCACCTTCACCACCTGCACTGACGGGGCCTCCGACATGGAAATTGCGTACTTCGTTTGCTGACATGCTAGGAGACTGCGTAGTACAACAGCGCGTCCGGCGTAAAAAGGGGCGGACGAACAAAAAAACTCGCAATTTGGTCCGCATGCCCAGTCCACATCAAATATCAATGCATCCATGAACATATACTTTATAGACAATATCATGCAGGCGTTCCTATGGCGGCTACATGACCTCTGCCGGCGACAGGTCCGCGTAGTATCTTGAGTGGTATGTGACACCTCAAGGTTTCAACCCAGCGTCATCGGACAACAGCTATGGTTTTTTTACTCCACCGGCATAAAATATCGTGCCATGGTGATGCCTAATTAGTGCTTGCAGGCTGGCCCCCAACCATGCCCATCACTCAAGGAGATTCCACGTCCCATTCGGCAAATCATTTGTTTCAATAGGATAAAGCAAGCAATTGGGGAGATATTTTTTTGGAACTACGAGAACCGCAGCCTGAAAAAATGGTGGACATTCTGGATGCGTATCCCTGGATCCCAAAACAATGATCATGCAACCAAGCAATGTGTGTTTCCCGTGTTGTTGTCGATCCGCAAGGCAGTCAGTCAGCCAGTCAGTCAGGCACTCAGGCAGTCAGGCCTGTACGCCTTGCGGGGCGCTAAGCTTTACATTCGCTGCGGGCTCATTCGCAGCAAAACACCAAAAACGAATGAAATGTTGCTTCCAAAATTGAGAGTTTTGTGTTGCCACCTCCTAATGAACAAACCCGTGGTGAGGACAATCAGGTCAGGCCAGGCCTGCACGCCAGGGGCGCGCCTGTTTTAGGGCGCAGGCGCAAAAAAAGACAGTATGTACACCACGGCTATTTCCTTACGGGAGGAATTGGCAAATGAACCAAACTCTCGGTTCCACACAGCGTCATCCACAGTGGCTTCTTTCTCCACAGTCTAATACCTGCGTACCTGCAATACGCAGGGGGTGTTGATTCCCACGTATGTCGCGGACGGCCCACGCGACGAGTACCAAAGGATGCCACGACAACAAGCGTTGAACCCATCGATGTGCAGGTAAACCGGCAACATTCCTTGCCAAATTCCAGTAATTTTTGTTGCATGTGACTTAAAGCCGTTTATTGGCGTGTGCAATAAGGTACTTAACAACGGAAGCACAACCACCTTCTTTCATTCAGGTCGGGGATAGCCACATGATTAGGGTACTTGGTTATTCCGAATCGCACAAATGGCTTGGTTGCATGCTGAGTGCTTCCCCTGGTCTGGACTCCGATGTGGAATACCATTTGCAACAGGCAGCCAAGGCTTTCCAGAAACACCGTTGGATGTTACAATGCAAGGATTGTTCTATCAAACATCGACTGCGGTATTTCGAAGCAGTTGTTTCTTCAACAGCTTGCTTCGCTGCAGAGCACCGACCATTATACAGAAAACACTTGGAGAAATATGGCGTTCAGTTTCGAAAACTTGTTCGTTGCATTGTGGGGCCTCCACCGGGCACAGATTGGTCAGCACAATGGCATGATATTTTGCATGGGTGGAATATGCGCGTGGATCACTGGTCCCACGCCAGTGGAATTTCTTCTTGGTCAAAGAAATGCATGACTCAATACTGGAAATTTCGCGTCTTACATTGCAAATTTACCTGCCGAACGCTGGGCGAGGAGGACACTTGCATGGCAATCACGTCCAACATATCCTCCGCGTGGACGCCCGCAACAAAGCTGGGACACGAAATTGGAAATGTTTTGCAGGTACAAGGCTTTGGGCAATGAGGAGATTGTTGCGAGAAATGCGGCCCGATGGGACTCTCTTCGGCCGTGTTTCCTTGGATTTCAGCTCTATGTAATTATTTTTTCGACGTTCTCTGAGAGATGCTTGTAGGTTGTACAGGGTTTGGCATTTTGGTGTACATATATTTCTTTCTCTTTTCCGCCTCCGCCCTTACATTGGGCTCGCCTGCGGGCGTTGGGGCTGACTTGACTTGACTTATTGGCGTGTGCATTTGCAGTAAGGTTTTGAACCCGTTTTTTCCATAGATGAAGAACCTCGGTCCAAGCCGCATTCGAATCAACTTCTGGCGGTGGTCCAACGATTGATGTGCATAATTGTCGAAACTGAACATCCAAACTGTTGGAGATTGCCTTGTGCCCGCTTCCAAAAAAGGCGACAGATGAAACCACGGCGTTGACATATTTTTTTCACTGTTTGGCAATGGAAGCACTTGGGTCCAGTAACATGTACCGGATTGCGAAAAAATAATTCGAAGCTTGCACCAGATGGTATTCCAAGCTGCACCAACACCCTCCATCGGATGAGTTTGCCTTGATGCTTGAGAAACTGTTCACTGGAACTCCGGAAGCACCTTTGCGACCAAATAATTTGACAGAGGAACCTTGGACATTGCAAGAATTCATGGGAGCAGTCGAAAAATTGAAATTGAACAAATCAGCGGACGAATGTGGATTGATCGCCGAGGTATTAAAGTACATTCCCACCGGCTTTGCAGCCAAAATTTTGCGTTTATACAATGATCTGCTTTCAAATGGCCATATCCCTTCGAGTTGGAGACGGACTTTTTTCACGATGCTGGCAAAACACCGAAAAGCGGCGCTGGTCACGGACTTTCGGCGGATTGCCTCTATACGATTGTTCTACAAAATCTTTGCTTACATGATACTGCACAGAATACAGTCATGTCTTGACAACCGCCAGCCAGAAGAACAACATGGTTTCCGTGCTGGACGACGTTTGGAAGAACATTGCTCACCGCCAACTTGTTCCTCGATAAGACCTTGGCGGCAAACATGCCAGTGTGGATCCTGAGCCTGGGCTTATCAAAGGCATTTGATCGAGTGGATTGGGGTGCTCTGTGGTCAGCTTTGACCGAACACGGAGTGTCGAGTCATATGTTGTGGATAATTCAAAACCTCTATTTTAATCAACATGGAGAGGTCATTGGACAGGGAGGGAACAGCCGCGCTTTTCAAATCAACGCAGGTGTGCGACAAGGATGCGTGCTTAGTCCGAAAAAATTTTCTTCAGTACTTCATCGGGCAATGTCAAGGTGGCGAGCATGGGCGGAAAGTTGTTCGTTTGGATTTGATCTTGGTGATGGCTTGCCACCTTTTTTGGATTTGAGATTTGCAGACGATATCTTGATATTCGCGAGATCTTCCCATGAAATCATGACTTTGTTGGACAAACTGGAACAGATCTTGGGTGATGCAGGCCTGAAAGTAAATGCGGAAAAAACCGTGTTGATCACAACGCAAGCTCAGCCACCACCGCCGCAATTACAAGACATGAGTCTGAGTCTGAGGTTCGCATGCCGAAAAGGCAGCCCACTTTAGGGCGCGAACCAGGACAAAAAGTATGAAGATATAAACAACCTATGAGACGAATTCGACTATTGTGTACAAAATTTGATGAAATTGTCCGCCTCCATCATCCACCGGTCAGCATCTGCAGCCACCTCCTTCCAATCACGCCACCGTTTCGCTCGAGAAAATTGTTCAATTTTGGTCGTCCAATTCATAGCTGGACGTCCCAAAGGTCCTCTTCCTGAAGGACCGACATTCCGCTGCAAAATTGTAAGTTTCATTTCGCTGTCCGTTGCTAGACGTGGAGGCGGTGGCACCTCATTTGTTAGCACCACCACCTTCTCCACTTTTTTTTTTGATTTTGATCGTGTATGCCGAGCGGCGGCCTATTTAGGGCACAGGAAGTGGAACGCAAAAGCATTGTATGTACAAACTAAACACGAAAACGTGAAAATATAACATCATTGCTGGCAAAAGGAAATGAAGTCGGTGTAGTATTGAAACCAAAGGCCGGTGCTTCCGGCAGTGTCAATCCAGTTGCCTAAGCGATGCCAGCGGCAAAACTTTTGTAGAGGAGTTTGTCATTGAAAAAAAGGACGTCCAGGCCTCCCACCTCCTGGGTTCCAAAAAAAAAAAGATGCGTTTCACCCAACGATTGTCATCAAGTAAAGCAACGTAATTTGCAAATTTCCAATATTCGGAAATATTTCGTTGACCACATTTTGAAACGATGGTATTCCAATTGTTTTTTTTTCCTCGCGCCTTTTTGCCGCGATAAGGTCTCAAGGAGCTGTTTTACTGGTCAGCTTCCAGGCATTGGGACTGTTTTGATCAATAATCCGTCTGTGCCATGCACGAAGTATTGTATGCCATGGCTGGTTCCAATCAATGTCAGCTGGCGGACCCACAACACGTCGAAACAATTTCCGGCAATGCACGTCAAGTTTTTGAAGCTCACTTGTAAAAATTTTGCGGTGCCCAGCTGCAAAACAAACCACCGATGTAATCATAGCATCAAAAAATTTCAGGCGAGATGCCATTGAAACCATTTTGTCACAGAGAATCCATTTGTCAGCATGGAATGCACGGGCCGCACTTTGTAATCGGTGGTCAATATCGTCCCGTCGTTTGCCTGCATTTCCCGTCGACAACATACAACCCAGCCACTTATGGGACGACGACTGGTCCAACACTGCAATCTCCAAACCAGCGCGGGTCGTCAATGTCTTTGGTGGTTGCGCTTGAGTTGTCAAAGCCTTTGTTTTTGCAGCGTTGAGTTTGAGACCAACCTTTTCGAGTGAAGTCACCAATTTATCAAGCATATAACCAAGTTGTTCGGCAGATCCTGCAAACAACAAAATGTCGTCCCCAAAGCGAAGATCCAATAAAGGTGGCCCACCATCTCCTAAGTCCCACCCATTGTGTGAAACATCACATCGCCATTCTTCCATAGCCAATTGCAGTACGGAACAAAAAAAACGAGGGCTTAATACACACCCTTGTCGCACGCCAGCCTTGATGCAAAATTCACGGCTCACATCCGAGTGTCCAGTGATTTGTCCCGTGTGGTTCGAATACACCACTTGCAACAACCAAACTAGATGAGCTGACACCCCATGTAACCGCAAACCGCGCCATAAAGCATCCCAGTCCACACGGTCAAATGCTTTCGATACATCTAAGAATCCACAACAGTCTGTTGGCCAACAATGTTTTGTCGATCACCATATTAGCACTCAACAAATGCTCCTCGATCCTCCGGTTCGTTCTGAAACCATGCTGTTCTTCAGGTTGGGCATGTTCCAACAGCTCCTCGATGCGCCCCAAGATCAAGTATGCAAATGTTTTATACATGAGGCTGACCATAGCAATGGGCCGGAAGTCCGTGGTGGTTCGTGCGTTTTTCGTTTTTGGAAGCATCTGGAACATTGTTTTATTCCAAGAGGATGGTATTTCCCCCGTATGCAAAATTTGGTTCATGATGCCCAGGAGAGCTGTCACAACATTGTCTGGCGCAAAATGCAACAATTCAGCCACCAACCCACACTCGTCCGAAGCTTTGTTCATTTTTAGCCGCATTCAACTCCTGTAAGCTCCAATTTGGCTCTGTCAAGTGCAATGGTCGGGTTGGATTACCTGGATGTCCATGAAAAATATGTTCCAACATGTCTGCGAAATCATTGGCTGGAGGATGTTGTGCGCACTGTCGAACGATGGTGTGCGACATTTCCTGCTGCATTTTCCATTGGTTTGGCATGTTCAGCAACTGTTGAAGTCTTGAAGATTTCCATGCACGAAGCTCACGTCGATGCAATGTTGCAATGTCAAAAGATAATTGTTTTTTGATCGAGCGTTCAACTGCTTGTCGGCGTTGAGCGCGCAAATCTCGCAATGCATTGGAGGATTCATATTTGCTTCGTGTTTGGTTGCTTCATATTGAACCCAGCATCAAACAATTCCTTCTCAAGCCCTGGCAAGTGCTGCGGGTCGTAAATGCTGTTGGCATCGATATGTTGCAACCCTATATGGTACAATGTAGCTATGCCATCTTTATCAAGGAATGGTTTCCAATGTTTGAGGGTCCTCTTGCGAACATGTTTGCTACTTTTTTGCACTTTCCATGTCAACAAGCAGTGTGCACATCGATGGTCCAATCCGATGGGCGACATGTTGTCATTCCATACCCTTGACACGACTGCTCTCTCATCCGCAATGATATAATCCAATTGCACGCGGGCCTCATCAAAGTATCTTTCACACGTCCAACTTTCGCTGGTATCTTGGTTGTCCGATTGGCGGCTCAAAATTTGCAACCCATTTTGTAGTACCCAATTTGCTAACTGGACGCCACGAGCATTTCGGGCACCAAAACCCCAGCAACCAAGAGAATCCACGGAGTCAGCAGGTTGCACACCACCGAGGCAGGAATTAAAATCACCTCCTATCAGAATCAGGCCACCTTCTTTTCTTATTTCTTCCAAGACAACAGTTAGCAATTCATACATACCATCCACTGAAGCATCATCTTCCCAAGAAGTGGGGAAATAACATGACAACGAATGGAAGTTCAGGCCGCGGTATGTAAATTTGAGGAGGCACAAGCGAGGAGAATATGGATGGAATGATATGTGTGAAAAGTGTGCCATCATCTTACCCGACACAGCAGTGCCAACTCCTTGATGTGAAAGTCCTCCGCTCAAAAATATTTGACCACCACTCGGCAAAACGAAGCATTCCTCCACAGCAGACCTCCAAGTTTCGCAAATAAAAATCAGATCGTGGTCACAAGCCACCAGCTCTGTACAAAAATCATGAAAGCGTGACTCGGCACGAATGCTTTGTAAATTTTTCGTTATCACATGCAATGAAATAAATTCTGTCTGTGCAGCTGACTCCGAGGCACTTAATGCATGAACAACGTCATTCGTTGCATCACCGGTCAGTGTAACAAACGTTCCATTGTTCAGCAATGTCCTCAGGCATCCCGACTCCAAGTCCTGCAGGAAGGCCTCCATGGCTTCACGCACTTGAACATTCACAATGGAGTCCTCCAACCACCCCACTGCCAAAGTCACTCCAACCTGCGCCACCGGAATCAATTTGGAGTTGTGGCGGACCACCACCCTGAAACTCTTGTAGCTGGCAATAACCTTCACTGGCGCAATCCCCCCCAATTCAATCAAATACTTTTTGATTTTGCCCACAATTTTGCATCGAGACCTTTCTGTTCTCGATCGATTTTCTGATGCCCAAAGCTGGTTGGTCTGAACTGTCGCATTTTTCTTTTGTGAACGAATGAATTTCATGGCCTTGTCCGGGGAATCAAAGCGTGCTAGGGCCAAAGGGGGTTCCACATCAATCATGTCGACATCCTTGTACCCCTTGATTCCAACCATCATTTCTTGGACCAAGGCCTCAGCATCAGCCAACGACTTTTCCACAAAGCCACCAACGACAACGACCGACTTGTCCACATCCTCATCTTCAAAGTTGTGGGGTCCATGTTTTCCTTGTTCTCCCATATTTTGTTGTTCAAGGTGACTTAACCGCTCTTCAAGCTGTTGCCGGGCCACCTTTTCCGCACCCAATTCTTCTCTGAATTCTCCCATGGCCGTACTCAATTTTGCGGCAAAATGTTGCTCCATTTCCACCATGCCATACCTGATCTCATCCCGCATCATAGACCGTAATGCAGAAATAGTTGCCGCACTCATTTCCACCTTTGCCCCGGACTCAACTGGTTCAACGGCCAAAGCCCTGCGAACCACTGCTGTGGATGGTAGTTTGCTCCTTGCATCAGCCTCGGTCTGGTGTCCCTTCAGGAGCTCCCCGTTTTGTACTCCCATTGGCCTCCATATCGATATCCGTTGGTTTGATGTCACGGATTTTTAAATAACCTTTTTCAAAATCGGCGGATAGGTCCTGCCAATTTGCTCCTTGATTGGTGGCTTCCTGAATGGTTGTTGCCATTTTGTAGCGATCAAACCTTTCAGCTGCCTTGCTTCCCGGTTTCTTGGGGTTGTCCGTTTGAATTTCGATCACTGTGGTAGGAGTTTTCAAGGCATCAATTTGCAGCTGCGATAGCGGCATGTCGCCCGAATCGGTGGACACAATTCAAATTGAGCCAACACTTGAGCCAACACTTGAGCCAACACTTGAGCCATCTTCTCCACATTCAACCGCAAACTTACGTGCTCCAAATGTATCACCCAAGAATCGATCAAGTGTCCCAATTCATGACGTGAGCGGGGAAAAATCAGGATGGCATCCGCGAAGCAAGAAAAAAACAAATAAAAATTGGGCCCCCATCCATCAAATCGATTCCAGCCTCTCCAACGGCATGCATCCATTCTCGCATGGCAATCTCCAAAACTGGACAAAATAAGCGTGGACTGAGAACGGGCCCTTGTCGCACACCGCTTGTGAAAAGGATTTGGTCACTCCGACCGAAGTCACCGACCATGTTGTCCGTAGTACTTGTTGTAAAACCCGAAATCAAATGTTGAAATACTCCTTGCTCAAATAGGGCTGTCCACAATGCCGTCCAGTGTACCCGATCAGACGCCTTGGAGAAATTTAAGCTGATAGATGTACGTGCAAACTCTGAACAGTGGATGATTGAGGTGGAGGTCGTGAAGTTTGTATACATCTTGTTGTATTTCGTGCTTGTAGTATTGGTTCGCTGTAAAGAGGGGTGCCTTTTCGGCATGCGAACCGCAGACCTCAGACCGCAAATTGAAGTTTCGCCCGTCCGAGTCCGAGATTGCGGCGGTCCGGTGAAGGACACGGGGTGACAAAACTCCACAAATCAAAGTGGGCTCGGCAGAACTGTACATAAAATCCTTCAGAGGTAAACCGGGAGGAAACTTCGCCTTCAACATGCCACCAATTATCATTGTGGAAAAAGTGTGGGGAACAAATTGTCAAAATGTCATCCCAACGTGTTGATGGACGGCCATGTTCCTGTGGGGCTTGGAAGCACGATTCGATTCCCAATTCGTCAAGGGATTTCAGAAAATGGATTTAGCCGCCCATCCTTCAGGTGAGCGTGCAATCCGATGTGCACGTCGGAACTTCGATCGATCGATGTGAATCCGATGTGCAGACCTCAAAGTCAACGAGGTCAACCCTGCAAAAATAAAAACTTTAACGAATCAATCTTTGTAGAAGGCCCGATGTCCAGTTGCAAAGCACGCCACGGTAGTCACCACTTTTTTCCACTTTGTCGAAATATTCCAGCCTCGTCGTAATCAATACTTGGTGGTTTTGCAGGATCCAACGGTTAACGAAAAATGTTTGGATGCCTGATGCAGATGATGTTTCTAGACATTGTCAGTGCAATACTGGTCCGAGTATTGAAGCTTTGCACATGTTTTTTTTCATTAAGCTCGGTGGGTGAAACGTAACACAGTTTTGTCGCTGGCATCCGTTGGGGGGCTGCTTTGATACTTCCTATAACACGTGCTTTAAATTTCCAGCACTGCAAGGATTTTTTTTGGTGTTGCATTGATTTGCATTGATGATATTTTGACTTTATGAATGTCACGCCGTTGTGTGTTTGCCACATTGGTTTGCGCCTGTCAGCGTACAAGAACAAAGTCAAAAGTGACCTTGGTACCACATCACGGCGATTGACACGTCTCTGTCAAATCGAAGATGTTGTAAAGACAGCTGGGTCACAAACGAGACTTGTTTGAGGGAAAAATTTGTTCCGTCTACTTTCGTAGGATGAAGAAGATCCAACGCTTTATATAAGGTCGGTTTTCACCAAGCGAGTGGCCCCAGAGCATGAGCGTATTTTTTCCTGGCACGCCAGCGCTTCCCACATGCAAACACGTAGCTTTGATGAAGCGAACCTACGCAAAAAACACATGCTGTCGCGAAATATAGAAACAGTTCCCACATGAACATTTTTTTCTTCCAGTTCACGTTCGTTTTATTGCTTTAATGCCATGGGAAGGCTCGCCAAGCAGCGAGATGGGCAGCCAAAAGGCCTGACAAAAAAAATCTGTGAAGTTCCACGTGCCTGACCCGGTTTTTGAGGAGAAAATTCGCCCGGGTTTGGAAATTGTGGAGGGGCGCTCACGCCGCCGCTAGCCGACAGCCTTGCGGAGGCCCGCTGGACCTAGCGAACCCCGTGCTGTCTGTACGTGACACCCCTCTTGGACTTTCAGTCAAAAAGAGGATTGCATCAATGCCTCTGCATTGCAAAAACAATTCAGTCGGTTCCGTTCCATTGCATTGCATCGCGCTGGTTTTTTACCGTGTCGAAGGTGTGGGTCGGCCTTAATTACGTTTTGTGTAAATCATATGAAATTATTGTGCGCAACTGGACCATGCAAGTGGGCATCCGCAACGATTTGCTGAAATAAGCCCACGATTTCCTTGGTAAATAATCTTTTTAAACAATCAATAAGTAATTAATGAGGTGTGTCATAATCTTCCCTCTGCGAATGCTGAACGGAGGGAAGTAATTTCTTTTTGAGGGACAACACAGAAAGATTCTGCGGCTTAGCACTTTGACGCTTTTTCAAAGAAGAGGAGAGATGTGTACAGTAGACGTTTGCATATGGATTTTTTTCTACATTGCTCGGTGTGGGCATTTCTTTGCGACGGGTTGAAGAGATGTTTGAAAGTGAATACAACCTGTCTGGAGGTGTTTTTGTAATTACAGGCGTTAAATATGAGCATCTATATGATTACCGTTTGTTGCTGATGTTGCTGACATTTTTGATGTGCTGCAGAACGCGGGAGCGAAACCACATGCATGAAAAATGCTGGAAAAATCGAATGTTGCAAACCTGTATGATAAGCTTTCTGATCATAGGAAAAAGAGACTCCGGTGTTTTTGGCGCCTTTTCTTCAAAACAGAGTTATTCGGGATCGAATTCAAAATGTTTCCGTAGATTTAAATGGATTTGGACGACACAACACCGCCATGTGAGGAAATCAAAGTTGGACCGTCAAAGAAACCATTAAAGTACAGGCCAAAATGCAGTTGCTAATTCAGAAGGGTGGGCTATTCCAACAGACGCTTCTACAATGCATGCTCAAATCATTGCATCGCTGCAGTGAAAATGTTTGCAACAACCCGAACACCTGGCCACCAAGTCCTTCAAGGCATTGAAACTGGACCATATACGACGTTGACACCAATTGCATTGCACAACGCTGCAGCAGCATTCTGCATCCCAATGGTTTTTTTTTGAAGCAACACTGGGCAGGTGTGACTCTCCAAGCACATCTTGCTAAGTATGAAAATTGTCCTGGAAGCACTTCCGTGTAAGAGTTGGACGTATGCGACAACAGGGTGGTTCCCCCCCCATGCAAACAGGAACGAACGTTCAATGCTTTTAGGTGAGCCACATACTTGCCTTTAGGTGATTGTGTCGCAAATTTTGTGGTCGCAAGTTTGGGTTCGTGGAAAAAGCGTTCGGGTGTGGTCCAAGAAGTATAGTAAGGATTGAAGAACCGAAGTACCATTCAAGGACAAACACACGCGTGCCCCAAAAATGCTCGCATTGTGACTCCATGTGTATCAGTGTTTGCGAGTATTGAAAAATCATGGGTTCAGGACATTGTCGCTAGCACATGTATCAAGGCTCCTAGAACTCAAGTCCAGGGGGTCACAAGACTGATTCGGTGATCAATTAAAACAATGAAAAATATGTTACAACACACAGTCGCTGTCGGCATACCTGAAACATGGAGTTTTGGAACATGATGTATCCAGCTGTGGTTTTGGCAGCCAATTTTCAAAATCGACAAAATGTGTTGATTAGTACTGTTGAAAGACAAGATCCTTCATGCAGGTTGTTCTCACACTAATGGCGGGTTGGTGCGTGCATGCATGTCATGCGAAGACATGCTTAGCTGCACTTGTCCATTGCACCGGCCTTCAAGATATTTGAAAAGGCACCGACTTGGGGAGTTGGATGAATCGGATGAGCTGGTGAAAAGGATGGGAAATCATTTCTTCTACTATGATTTGACTTGTGACCAGGGCTTGGAAAGTTGCTCCCGTGGCAGCCCTTGTGAATCCTGATTGCATTTGATCTGCAGTTGCTTCATCGGCCGTGAAGCCCAGACTCGGAACTTAAGGATTTGCCAGGCTCAGAGTGTTTGTTCCTTCCGTTGGCGAGAGCTCAACCGTGGTCGAGTCGGTGTCATCCTCAAAAATCATCCGCAAAACGTTATGAATTTATGAGGGTTGTGACAAACATTGTATTTTTGCCATTGCTATCCATTCCATTTTTTTTTACAACATATTAATATATTCAATTTATTGCTGTTGAAGCAGGGTATTCACGGTTTCTGAAAGCCTTGGAGTCATTCACTCGTGGCTTCAGCATGTAAGGTGTAGAATTTTATATTGGATCAGGTCAAGAGTTGGAGGGGTGGCCATGTTCCAACGCAGCGAAGAGACACAGTGGGCATCCAAAGGTGCCTGGAGTTTGTAGGGTTTGAAACAGAAAGAAAACCAGCAACTCCATGAATGATATTGCCAGATAGTCAAGTGATGGTCTTCGAATGTGTAGGTCAACAACCGTGAGCTGCAGAAGGCTGGCTGCAGTTGGCTGCTTGATCTGAAAAAATGACATGAACTTGGAATACTATTTTGACATGCTTGTGCGCTTGTTGTCGCCAGCGTGGAGGTGCATGTGCAGACACGCGCCTCAGAGCAGGACTTTTTTGGCTTTGATTTCCCAGCTCGCTATTTTGCTGTTGCTGGGTCGGGTTGACATCGAATGACTGCTGCTCCAGGATGGAAACAGATCCAATCCTGACCTTTTGGCAAGGCGCTCGGGTAGAGGGAGTGTTGTTCGAATCTACTGCATAAATGGTCCCACCGGTACATGGGCTGCTTGTTTATGGCTCTGGAGCGTTTAGCCAGCATGCTGGCAAGTTCAATGGGGGCGCTTCCGCACGGTGCATGTGCGTGACCATGTGCGCTTTCGTTGCTTGCTGCTGCACACTGGCAACCCTTTTCATTGCGTTGCTGTGCCTTGGCTACATGCATGTCACATCATGTCACTACTCATAACGCAAATGGTCAAGTCAAAGGGGAGCGCATTTGGCCCCCCCCGAGGTCATTCGGTGCACTTCTTGTACCAGATATATCTTCAGAATTTTACAAGGCCCAGGTGACCTACTTGGATGGCACGCCCTTGCTCTTGGCTGGGTTGATTTCAACAGGACAGGGTTGCAGAAATTCACTGTTTCAGATTGATTTGAAATACCCAAGGCTCAAGGTGCCGTTTTTTTATTTCTTTCCAGCAGCTTACAAAATCCTTCCAACCCAAAGGTCGGCACTTCACCTACTGCTTGGGCGACTACTTGGGCTGTGTGAAAGATCAGGTTGCTCAAGAACTGATTCAAACTTTCACCTGGGAAAATGGTATTGGCCTTATGGCCGTGTTTGCTCCCAGCATGGCATATCACGGTGACCGCTCCTCGACTTGAAGTCACCGTTGAGATCCATAGGAGCATTTGATCGCTTCAAAATCACCGTGTTTCACTGAGGTGTTTCCACGGTGTATTTCTCCCATGCAGCGTATCGGATGTGGACCTATGATCCTGCTGCAGGGCGGCCCCGTGATATGATGGTTGGTTCCAACAAGACGAGCTTGCCTGCAGGAACTGGGATGGGTGATGACGCTATTTCTGGGTGGTTCTCTGTGGCATTAGACAAAGTGAAAGATGTTTTAAGTGAAAGCATATGAACTAAACAGAGATGAATCCTATGGGTGCAAAAGTCGCAGTCAGCAGCCGACAGATCAGATGAAGAGTAGAAGACAGTAGAGTTTTCACTGTCCGAGTGTCCCTGTCGGACTGCTCTTGCAGTCAGCCTCAAGAGAGAGAGAGTGAGTTATTCTGACGGCTTCTTCTGCTTTGGAAAGACGTGCAAAAAATATAAATGTTGATCATTGATCATGAATCATGATGTCAAATGCCATGTAGAGAAAACCAGATAACGGTTGGGACGTAAATGCTACAGAGAGAGAAGTGACATGTTTTATGTGCACCGGAAACTGTTCACTCAGCAACATAGGTCTGACTGGTTGGACTTGCTTCATAGACTTTGGCACTCTGCTGAAACAACTCATGATTGTACCTCCCATTTTTGCATCATTTTCACAAAAGCCCCAAACGGCCTTGAGAACAGAAGGGTTGCGCCATCTACTGTTGCAATCATGGTGCTTTAGCCTATGTAGTTGGCACAAGATCGAACGAAACTGGACGGAACACGACGAACAATGACTTGACTGAGATTGAAAGGAAAACGGCTAAAGATGAAAGCGAAACTGAGCGAACACATGAGAGAAAACATGTCACAAGTGAAGCTTGAGACATCCATCCTGTCCATCCTCACTGTGTGCAATTCGAGCCGTCTATGGGGTGCTTTTGCTGCAAATCGAACTACGAATCTCGTTTCACAATCTATCCCCAAATGTAGGGATTCCTGCCATGTTTTGACTTGAAGCAAACCGAGCGTTTTGGGAAAAGCCATGTACAATGCGCCAACTACTTTGATGCTAGTTGACTGGTGCCTTTCTTTCTTTCTTTCGTTCGTTCTTTCTTTCTTTCTTTCTTTCTTCCGTTCTTTCCTTCCTTCCTTCCTTCCTTCCTTTTTTCGCAGCACATGTATTTTTTCTATTATATGATTCCCACTTACAAATACCAAATATCTATTTACATTCCTATATTTTTATATACCTACGAGACCGACAATAAGATGCACATACGATTGAGATTATGGATGATTTATGGCAAGTATACTTCCAAAAAGGACAAATGACGACCTTTGCCCAAAGTGTTACAACCCAGAAATCATTTTGACAGGAATAATAATATTGTATACCATCTTGACAGACCAATTAGATACTGAAGAAATTCCGTCTGATTCTGCATAACATGAAGCTCGCGAGGAGTGATGCCAGACCTTTCGCCAGATATTTTGTTGAACTTTGATACGGGGAGTCCAGAACATACAGCTCGCCGGAAACTCTTGGCAGATGGGCTCGGCACATAGTTGACCAGAGGGAGATCCAGAAAATGATTGTTTCCAGATCTGTGATTGGCACAGTGTTTTTTGCCAAACTTCTTGGGTGGTTGATGATGTTGGGTCTCCAATATGAGGTTGCCGGCATTGGCTTATGGCGCGCAGTTGCCAGAGTTCAAACCTCCTCCGAATCCTGGAATGAACAAAGAAGCTGTGTTCAATATGGTTGGCTACAACCTGTCCTCTGCTTGCATTACTGGGTTTTGCTGTTGGGGAGTGGGTAGTGGTTCTGCAAGAGAAAACCTAGATATAGAATACCAAATTTGCATCAGAGGTAATGATTGGAAAGCAGCTTTGATTTGAGACAAGTGTGTAACGAATTTACTCACACAAATGTAATGCTGAGATCAGGGAAACGAACCGTGATACACAACATCAGCAGGACAAGGAGCAAATTGTACCATTGAACTTTGATTGTGGACAGTTCAAACGGACTCCTCAAACAGAGCTGTGAGACTGTAACAAAAATTCAAACACCTTCCAGCCTAGTATAAAACAAAATCTGAAGCACCGCTGTTGAAATTCAACATCAAGGCCTCCAGGAAAATCTGCACAGGTTTGTCCAGGCAAAGGAAAACATACAAACTCGATGTGGATTGCCATTCTCATCCCTACCTGATAGGTGCCAGAGAGATTTCCTTAGGGTTGTTGACATCATCAATGATCAAAGCCATTGAGGTTCAGAAGCCTCTTTGGAGTTGATGTTGCTGACGAATTGCCTGCAATCTTTGAATATGTTGCTTGACGGTTAGAACTTAGACCATGAGAAGCTCCAAGATTTGAATGGGCACAGTGGCGCTTCAGTATATTTAAGGATGGTACTTTCACGCCTGCAGTCCTGGGAGCGCCAATCCTGGGTTTTCAAGGAGCCGAGACGTAAGGCATTTTGTTAACGACCGTCAACTACGGGTGTCCCCACACGCCTCCAACGTAGCAGGACGGCGTCTTGCAGAAATTCGTGCTTCCGTCATGCGGAAGGTGGAACTGGGAGAAGTTGCGCAGAAGTTCATGGCTTTGGCCGAAGAACGGGGCATGCAGCTCGGCAAAGGGGCTTTGGTTTTCATAATTGGAAAATTACTTTTGTGCAAAGGCTGCTTCTAGTTGGCTCAATTTTTGGGCGCATGGGCAAATGTTCAGACTTTGAAGCAAAAGTGAGGTCGGGCAAGGAGCGATTAGATGAAATGGTTTGGATTGCCTTATTCGCTGGCTATGGTGGAACCAGCAATTTGGCTTACGAGACCCTGAAGATGATTCGAAAGGTTCGTGGTTTGCGCTATCCAGTGACATGTTGTGAACAAATGGCATCCCATGATCCAGTGCCAGTTCCGACAGGATTCCAAAATGGTGAAGCTCTTTCAATCGGATCCTTTGGCTTTTATGTTGGAAGCTGCTCGAATTCGACCGCCTGTTGGTGGCATGAACCCGGTGCAATATAGAAAACAGGCCCAGATTCAATTCCCTTCCATCAACAGAACATGGATGGCCCGAGAAGGCCTGGATCCACAGGGCTTGGCAGAAGATAGATTTATAGTAAGCCTGAGAGACTGTGACTATGTCGTTATGTGTTGCAAGCAGGTGAGTTGGCGATGATGTTGAGCAGTGGTGCCAACCACGATCCCCAGATCTTCAAGGACCCCCATGACTTCAGACCTGGACGCGAAAATGCCTGCACCTCAGCCATGAACTGCCATAGTGTGTTTGGCAGTGCTTTCCGAAATTGTTCCTGAATTTGAGGCTGAGAGACTTCTCTCCTGGAACAATGCATCTCGACAAGAATCTGAGTAGTGAGTTGGGTCGCAAAGAAAAGATGTCCCATTTCACCATCTTAGTATTCAATGTGATCACTCTAAGGAATGGGGCGACTTCAAATCTTGCCCTACCGTAGCAGGCTGCCCTGCAGCACCCAGGGGTTGTCCTGGCACTTTCCTGTCAATGCACATAGCCATGGAGACTGCCAGAACCTCAGTAATTGACTGGATGGTTAGGAGGGAAGCAAGCTTGTCTTTTCTTCTTCTTCTCCTTTCCCAAGGTCAAGTTCTTTACTCTTGCACCTGATGCGGATTCGCTTCGATCTTCCGAACTTTGAAGTTCTGAAGGTGGTCGTTTTGAGATGACCACATGGGACCGCAAAGGCGTTCTTTGGAGCGCTGCCCATCATTTTCCTGTCCCTCGAAGCCCGTCCTTGCTTTTACTTGTGCATAGCTAGAAGCTTGCAGCTCAAGCTGGACAACGCAGCTCGAGTATCGACCAGTCTTCCACACGCAGTCTGAAAAGGATCTTGTTTGCCTGCTCGATGAGGGCCGAGCAGCACTCCCTGTATTCCCTTCCGATGGTGTCAGCTGCTTGGTGCAGGGCCCGTGGTTTGCTTCGGGGTGCCCTTGTTCGAGAGGATGCTATGTTTGTGGACGAGGCTCTTTTACTACCAAGTTCAGGCATGTGGCATGTGCAGCATACTGACTGGTGTTCTTGGGAGGCTCTTGGTGTTCTGGGACGCTTGCAGCATCATCGTGGCATGCAATTGTCCGAGGTGAACGAAGTGTTTAGTTTAGAATTATGTTGAGGAGGAGCATGAGGAATTTTGGTGCGGTGAAGTTGAAGTTGGGTGTGATCATTTCGCAAATGGCCAAAGCGTTATGTAGCTTCCATACAGCTCTTACACTAGGTCGAAGATGGAAAGGTGAATCAGATATCAAAGTTCAAAGTTACGCTCTGCTCATGTATGTTCTGGAGGCTGAACTCCAGAGTTTTGCAGAGCCATTGGTGCGGCGGGCCTTGCGTTGGGATTGCCCCAGTGATGACGAAGCTGCAGAGGACCGGTTTTTCAGCCATGGAGCTGTAGCCTTCTCTGTTCGCTATCTCTGTGGCTTTCATGCCGTGTGAGTTTTTGCAAAGGACCTGGCAACGTTGCGGAGGAGAAGTTGTCTCATTTTTCCCAAAAGGAAGGATGGGCGTAGGCACTTCCATCGAGCTGGAAGCTACAGGACATTTCTGCAGGAGAAGCTTTCAGGGAAGTCTCCCTTGCCGGAATGCTAAGACTTGCCAAGCTGCTAAGACCCTGTGCATCCCGGTGTCATCGTGTGAATTGCCGATCCTTTGCCTCCAAGATCGATTCTGGCCACAGAGCTGATCCCGAAGTGGTTGGAGGCACCTGGCCAAGTGGTCTCGCCAAGTTATGCAAAATTGGTCCCTGACCAGGAAGAGAAGTCCCACAAAGGAGCTAGAGCAGACCGGTAACTGTCTTAGATGAAAAGTTCGGAGAAATACATTCACAGTCATGCAAACATGGAACATCACGTTCTGAAAGAGATAAAACCACATATGAACTTGATGTTTGTACAAGTGCTGTTGACAGGTTTTCCCATGGTTTTGCCTGGTTTCAGACTCTGAGGTTGACACTGGCCGCCGAGAGTTGGGAGTTTTTGAGATCAGAGGCGGGAGCTGAGCCGAGTTTTTTCCTCATGTCTCTTGGCAATTTTTGCTGAAGGACATTGAAGGCACAATTCTGTACATGTCGGTGTGATGCTCAGGTTCGGGTGGGGTGAAATTTGATACCTTGGAATTGGCACTCGCGGACTGGCGATGAGGTCTGCTTGGAGCTGGAAAAGCACAGTGGCATCCGCCGATCACTAGAAATGTTACTTGACTTGGAGGCATGCATTGAGCTGCTGTAGCAATTCGATAGTGGTTTTTGCTTTTGCTCACTTCGGCCAAAGACTGTTGTGCAGATTGATCTGTCCGTTGCACTGCAGCCTCTTTTTCTCGCGGATTTGCAGACTGGATAAAGCTTCAATTCATCGATGTTGATAATCGAAGCGCATCGCTTCTTGTGGTAGGTTGCTTCGCAACTTGCCAGGCTCTTGGCCTCCTTTCAGACAAAGTTCTGAATTCGAGGCTGAGCTGCCAGAGCCTTACAGTATTGGTTAGTTACACCCCAAAGCAGTACTGTTTAACCTCAATGCTGCAGGCTGGTCTCAGCGTGTTCAGCGTGCCGCTCATTTGGCTTGCTGTGGGGAGGCCAGGTTGTGACTGGTGACTAGTCTTTGCGGTACACCTCACTTGGAAAGACTCCAAGCTGTGGAGTCTGACAGGCCAATGGTGTCTATTTCAGGAGGCATGGTGCCTTGCTTTTGGTTGATGACGAAGGCTGGAGATCCACCGTAAACGATGAGGTTTTCTTATTGTAGGTATTTGTGCACGATGTGGCTTAATTGCTTTTGCATCCGGCCATGTGTGCGCAGTTGTTGCAGAGGGCTTCAACCACTGCACACGTCCTTTGGGACCCAGAGGGCCTGATCCACTGTCCTACCCTAAGTATGGCACAACTTGGTGCAAATGTGGTGCCACGAGTCCAGAAGTATGCCAGAGGTTGGGTGGCAAGGAGCGTACCTTCGAGACTCCAGAAGAGGCCTGGGCACATTTCCATCCTTTCTGTGGTTGTTTGAGGCAGAAAGGTTGGTTCATTGCTGGTAATGGTTCGTTGTTGTTCCCTGTTGGGACACTTCACAGGCCACTGTGGCAGGATTGACACGGAAGCGCAGTAAGCTCCGGCCTACACAACGACATGCAGAGGTGGGTCATTAAGACGGATAGGATGTCATCATGAGATATTCCTTTTTTTGTCACTTCACATCTCTGGTTCGGCACGAAGGTCCACTGCCTGCTCCAAGTGCCGAACTTGCAATGGCTTTCCTCCCAGGCCCCAAGAGACACGAACACGGATAGCCCTTGCAGTATTGATTGTTGTGTATGCAAGTGCCATGCGAGGCTGAAATTTTAGTAGTTGAGCTTGCAGATGTGGGTCCTGGCTTCAGCTGGGCTGAGCCCTGCTCCCGTGGATGCATGCAGCTGCTGATGAAGTATGGCATTCGCAAGGTCAAGGGATGGTGAAGGGTATTGGGACATTCAACGACAACAACGCCACCGAATCTGCCGTTGCATGAGGGTTTCTGGACTGATGGTAGTGGTGGCCTTGCAAGCCGCCCCTTCCGTCAAAAGCTGAGACAAGCTGAGCTTGAACTTAAAGGATCTTTGGGAGTTCAATAGCTGAGGTCATGAACCTGAGTTGGATGTTGCTGCGTGTACCTTCGAAGGGACGTCAAGGCGACATGGATGACATGATATGGTTGAAGCTCATCCAGTGATCATCGGCATCGGGCTGCAATGAAGGCTCTCATGCGATGCTATCTCCGAGAAAGCCTGCTGTAGTCTCAATTGAACCTGTATTTTTTGAATGATTTTGGGATGTATTCCTGCCAGAGCAACAAGCTGTGTGTGAAAGGAATCGGTTCTCGCATTTGGAAGCTGTTTTTGGTTCACAAAACTTCTCCCACGAGACCGGAGTTGTAGATTTGTAGCTCCTAGTGCCATGCCCTTCGACACTGTTGATGAGCAGTGCTTTGCCTCAGAGAACAGCTATTCAACAGCTAGCAACAGCTGAATTAATGGGGCAAAATTGTGTTTAATTTTTTTGGCTCCCACTGTGACAAACAATCATCCAAGACCTCTCTTACTTAGGAGAGAGGTTGGTCAAATCCGCACTGTTTCAGATTCTGCTGATAACTGCGTCAAGTGTGAATATTTGGATGTCAAATGTGGAAAGTATCAGCGACGTCTTTTCGGAGCCTCAGGTATGTGAGACAGCGGAAGGTTTTGGTGTGTGAGCGTTGCCGTCGGCCGATTCTTGTTTGTATTCAGCTTGAGGTTTCGTGAATTCAGCTTGGTTTTCTCTCCTCGCTGTAAATTCACATCACATTTGAATCCTTGTCTCACCACTGCCACTAGCCATTCAGGCTGGACAGCGGGGTCCAAAATCGGCAAGCTTACCAGACTGGTGGCAGCATAGCAGGTTCACTAGGTGGATCTGTAGGCTGGGCCTCTTCTGTGACCAATTCACGAATACTTGTTTGGTATCACACGCGCAGATACACAGGCAGATTTTCTGTTTGTGTTTTAAATGCACATGCCTATACTATGCAGTATATGCATGTATATGCACTGCACATATGACCGTGTATAGAGATGCACATGCCGTAAGATAAGTTGATACAGTAAGTTCCAATTCCCACCAAGCACTAAGCACTAATGTAGACCCCCGTGCAGGACCCTTTCTCCAAGTCCTCTATGGTGCAGGTGGGTCAATGCTGGCGGGAGCAGTGCTGGGTCCTGTTGGTGCTTTGGCCGGTGCCGTTGGTGGTGCCATTGCTGGGTCGCGCGCCGGTGCGGCTGCCAGCGAAGGCATTTGTGATGTCAGCGCCTCAGAGCCTCTCTTAATCCCCATATTTCCGACGAGCGATTCGAATGATTCAAGAAAATCCAACCAAGGCAGTAGATTCGACAGGAAGCCACCTATGCAACCCCTGCAAGGCATCAGCATTGCAGCATTGTGATGCATTGTGATGCATGATGGTCGATCAAAAATTGCTGCGGTGCCTTGGGATTGGCAGTTCACACATGTGATGCCAGGAAGCTGCAGCCACTCGCCCAGCTGGTTACCAGAATTGGGGCGGTGGCAGACTCGGTGCAGGAGATCCATCTGATCCTCCGGCCCAGGTCTCTCGCCTTCAAGTGTTTAAACCGGAAGAAAGGACAACTCTTAGGTCTGATTGGTTTTGAGTCTAGTCACTAGAATCCCTTTATTGCTTTGGTGGGTGATTTCATTCTAAGTATTTGCTTGTATGAGGTGGATATGCTGAGAAACATAGCTGCTACCCAACCTCCCAGTCAGGTGCATACTGCTCCTGCTGCTTCCTCGGCACCAAGTGTGGGTGATCGGATTGGTGAGACCGCTTCGGCCGCTGGAAAACATTTGGGAGAGGCGCCAAGATGTTTGCAATTTCAACTGAAGCTATTGTATTGCTTGTGAAAATTGGGGAAGAGTGCTGACTGACAGAATGAGCTTTCTGGATTGTAGAGGCTGCTTCTTCTGTTGGAGAAGGCCTTAGTGGCTTTGGCAGCTGGATGAGGCCTTACTGTAATACAGCCGCCCTTTGCATAGTTTCTCATGATTTTCAGTCTTGACCCTTCAGGAAATCTGTGTCATCGATAACCGGTGGAGATGCCGAAGAAAAGCCAGAAACAAGCAAGAAAGAGGCAGGTGATGAGAAAGGGCTCATGGCAGTTTTACATTTTTTGGTGCACTAGATCATATGGATGTTTCTGAAAATAATGGTACCCCCAAATCATCCATTTTAAAAGGAATTTTCCATTATAAACCATCCATTTTGGGGTACCACTATTTTTGGAAACACCCATATGGCTGTCCATATGATCTGTGCTTCCCGCCTCAGGCCTTCAAACCTTTCGAAGGAGCAGGGCAGCCACTGGTAGCTGACCCTGTAGATCGTAGTGCAGCCCGTGCGGCTGCTGCTGAGGCAGCCATGCGTCGTGCAGGGCAGGCAGGAGATTTGATGAAGGGAGAAGCCACTGCAGTGAGTTTTCTTTTATTAATGCTAAGATTCAGATGACATAAAGGTCTAGATATGATGTTAATTTAATATTGCATATTACTATGATGTGCCTAGATGTTCCAGATGAATGTTGTGGAAATTGTGTCTCCACTTCTCCTTATAATTGAAGTGTGTGCCCAGGTAGGGAGTACAGCCCAACCTGTTCAGCGACCAGTTCAGCCAGTTCAAAGTTCCGCAAGGACTCCATCACAAGTCGCTGATGATGAGGCCTTAGCCCGAAGACTGCAAGAACAGCTCCTTGCCTCAGTTGGTTCTGTGGAAGGATGGGCAAAGAGGCAGGCAACCGAGGTTGCAACCGAGATTGATTCCCAAAATTTCGCAAGGTGTCAGTGGAAATTAAGTGGCGGGGTGGGTGCTGTAGTGAGATGGAAGGGTTACTTTGCTTCGTGTAGCAAGATGATATATATAGCCATTTCAGAAACTTGCTTTAACCGCCATAGCCATTTCAGCACAGTTGGTCAGCTGCAAGAGATCAACTGACTTTTTGTGTGGGGAAGCAATGCCGAGTTGGAAGCTGGCTGTCTTTCTGCCTCTCTCATGGGCTTGCAGCTATGTGGAACTTCCTTGGCAGGGTGATTTGGATGAAGAACCCTCATATCTGATTGCTAGGACCATGGAGCTTGCGAATCTCTATGGTACCACGGAGTATAGAATTGAAGTTGTCCCAAGAAGTGGCAGCCGGACTTTTGGTTACCTTGCACCGATGAATCTCTTCCATCTTCATGGCTTGTCCTTGAAAATCCCTTTTGAAGGCATGAATGAAGCAGGCTTAACCGTGTCTGCTCACTACTTGGCCCAGGCCGTGTATGAGGAGCCATTGCCTGGACAAGACACCTTGAATGCCTTGGATCTAGTGCCTGCCCTGCTGGCGAACTGTTCTTCAGTTGATGAGGCCACTAGGCGGCTCGAATCCGTCAAAGTCGTCGCTCCCAAGGTGGGAGAACAAAACTTTGGTGGCCTACATTGGGCCATCACTGATCCATCAGGCAGGACACTCATTGTTGAATATTTGGAGGGCAAGCGTATGATCTTGGAGAATCATCCGAGAGTCATGACAAATGACCCTGATATCAGATGGCATTGGAGAAATCTGAACACATATGTGAATTTGAGCCCCAACTACCCCTGGCAAAATGACATTCTACAAATCAAAGTGGACGATGATATTGGGACTGTTCCCCGACCTATCGGCCATGGTTGGAACCTCTTTGGCCTTCCCGGAGATCCTTCTCCTCCCAGCCGCTTTGCGCGGCTCTTCTACTTGCGCGGCTACGCAACGAAGGCGAAGCCACTGAAGAGTTTTAACGACGCAGTGGTGCTTGGGAACGCACTGCTGAACAATGTTTTCTTACCCATTGGACCCATTGCTGAAAATCCACGAGAGCCAGGAGACGGTCCCGAGTTGACAGACTATGCGGTTTTGAAAAGCCCTAAAGATAAAGTGATGCTGATACGAGGATATGTCAATTCGCAATGGCGACAAATTGATTTGAAACGCTTGGACTTTTCAAAGTCTTATGCGTGGCCGTTGGAAGATGGATCGCTAGGTGTTCAGGACATTACCAACGCAGGTGAGAAATTGGTGCAAATATGATTTGATACAGTGAAATATAGTTACCATTCAAATTTGAAGCAGAAGTTCCAGAAGTCTCTTTTGTTCAGCCTTCCAAAGGACTGCTTTCCGAAGCCCTGAAGGATGAGGTAGACACCACTACAGTGCAGGAAAAGGGTGCAGCTTCAAGTCTTCTTTGTTTGTCAGTTTGTCCTTTTGGGGTTCTTTATGTTTGGGTGGTTTAGAAGGACTGCTGATAGGTTTGCTTCTTGCATGCTACACTACTAAGGTTTGATGCGGAAGATGCACAGAGATAGATGTGGGCTGATTCTGTCGTGCAAAACGCAGAAATATCTCACAGAAATGGTAAGAGAGCCAGAAGTGCTGTCAGGATCGCCAGACCATAATGCAAAATCGTGCTGGTTTGTGATCGTTTTGCTTTGTATGATTCCACTCCGCATGAAGATACTTGCTTGGTTCTTTGGCATGAAATGCGTATGTTGAGCTGCTTTTTTATGAGTGGAAGAACCGAGTGCATTAGATGCATTTCCAATCTCAACTTGCAAGATAGATCAATCTCTCCCTGTCTCTCTTTCACTTCCACTGCATGTTCCTGCATTGTTTGGTAACCCCGAGGCCTGGACGTCGCTGAAAAATTGCGGCGTGAGACAGAGGGCATTGGACTTGGTGTGCTTTTTTGAGGTTCTTTTCTCAACAAAGGCAACAAAAACTCCTCAGTCCGAAAGGTTTGCCCACTTGGAGCATGGAAGAGCTTGCAGAGGAGGCTGAGTTGGTCATCCGTTTTGCCCATGGAAAGCTAGGAAGGCTGGCAACATGGACAGTTTTTTGGATGTATGATTTGCTTTTTGGAGGGTGCAGAAGCAGTTGCGGAATCTAGAAGGCCAAGGGGGAGAGTTTCTGAGTGGGTTACTTTTGCGGCTGTGTTTTTTTTTGGCACTCAATCAGATCCTGTGGGATTTAGCATTTTCATGGCATCCAACTTCGGTAACAGTCACTTCCTCTCCAGGCAGCGTCCACTTTCTCTCCGTGGGCAAGTGTTCCCTTTACCACCTCGAAAAAGAAGCACCCGCTATTCGGATGCACTCCGGAGTGCAGGTGAAAAGGGTGCCAAAAGAGGGAATTGCCATGTGGCTTTGGGATTTGAGTCATGGCTTTTGACCAACTGTTTGCACTGCTACTTTTCGGGAGAGACTGGAGCGGATAACTCACATGCCGAGCAAAATCATGTCAGAATCCCATGCTTGGCATGGAAGCCTTTGGCCCTGCTGGCAATCAAGAGATATGGGCACTACACAGTGTTGCCATGACATGTGATGGAGCCAACCTGAGGAAAATCTCCAGCTCGAGGGACAATGATAAAATGAATGACTTCTACAATGTTTCTGCTTCAATGGGTGTCGTAGACTAACCTCGGAGAGAGTCATGATTCAATGTCGCCATGAGACGCAATCAAATCCAACCCACTTGTTAGCCTAACGTGTGACGCCTGCATGAATGCGACACGTGTGCGACATTTGGAGAACCTCGGCAGCAAGTGAGGTGGAAGGCGGAAGATCTCAAAAGGGCTTTCAGTTTTGTGATTTTCTTAGGAATGCGCTGAATCTCTTCGAAAAGACCCGGAAGCCTTTGGCTTAGCGGGTGATGGTGATGCGAGGTTGATTTGGAGATCCAACCTTAGGCAGGTATATGGTATACCAATCCGTATAATCCATGGAAGGTTAGGCACCTCGTACTAAGGAACGAAGCACCTTGCTTGCCCATCGACTTGTTTTTGCGGCGATACTTCCAGGCATTGGACCTTGGCAGAAACTCCATTCCCACATCATCATCCCCCCTGCTTGTCATTCAGCCCTGTGCAGGGGCACAAGTTCTTGGATGGAAAGGATCGTGCGTTTGGAAGGGCGAGTTTTGAACCATTGGAAGTCAATATTGCACTTTGCAAAACTGGATGTTGCAGTGTTGTATCCTCAAAGCTGAAGTTGTTGGTGTGCCACATGGCAGGTGGATAGCTGATAAGACTTACGAGCTGTACAGGCATCTCCCCTCGCATCATTTTCCCCGCATGGCAGTCTTTTCCGGAAGTCGACTTGGGCACATGTCAAGGTGGCGCGGCTTGATCGATCATTTGACTCCCAAGCCTCACAACTGGGTGCAATTCTTGGACTTTGTTCAGACCTGTCGATATGAGGGACTCTCTGCTTTTTTAGATGGTCATTTTTGACTATGAATAGTCATGTACATAAAGCAATCACATTTGCGGAATGACAAGCTCTTGATGCGAGCTCTTTCTCCTGATTTTCTTCTCAGGTTGCCAAAGTGGCAGAACCAGTCTTTCTATGGCAAACACGTGCCATCTACTGCTGTAAAAAGATGGACCCAAAAACATGTTAAAAAAGCAAAGACTTTCATACAGGACACTGCAAAAGGCAAATCTTCATGAAATTGGGTGAGGCCGTAAGAGACGATGGCATGCATTGCAAATACACTAAACATGAGACTCCTCCACATTCATCAAGAGCTTGGAAGCTGATGACGCCACCGCCTTTCGATGCAGCGCTTGTCACACCTGCTGCGGTGCTGGAGGCTTACCAGCGTTTGCCACTGGGCAGATTTACAGCTTAGTAAGCATACAGTAAATGAATCAGCAATGGAAATCCACCTTGTTCAATAGGATGTACATCTACACACTATTGCAAATGGTGGATTTTCCGTTGCAATGTCAGATTACCGGACGGTACTTGTCAGGATTTAGAAGATATGCTCGGTGTTCCGACCTGCTGCAATAAGGCAGCCGCATGTCCACCGGACGATGCTTGGCCAGAGAGAGCCTATCGGAAAGCATCGTGGAAATGCGCTTGAGTTTCAGACATGCTTGTTGATGTTGTGGCCTTGTTCGCATGCCCCTGTACCGTTTTGCTACAGAAGTATAGGTATTATAGTATTTTAAATCAATTCTGTAGTGTTGGATGCACGCACTTACCCTTCCAAAACATTATGCATTCGCACATTGTGTGCTGCGTGACAATTTGTGGTGTCCGGGAGTAGCATTAGTAGTGCCAAGTCACAGGAGATTTCCTGTGGTGGAAAGGCCATATTATGCACAACAACTGCCTTCTGTATGTTTTGTCAGCTCAGCCGCCTGAATTTTTTGGTTGAGGAGAGTATTCACATGTGAGCAGCTGGATCAGCGAGCTTCCCATGGTGCAGCAGCTCCACGACTTTACCTCAAGGCAGAGCATGAGCAGAAGATTGGTGCGTTTAAGATTCGTGGAGCGATTAATGCCATTTGCTCCTTGGCGCCCGTGGATTCGTGGATGTACTTGTTTTGGAGGAAGATGATTCTGGTTTCCAAGCTGGGTCACGGGTTGTGTTGGTCCTGTAGCTGTGTTCTCCATTTTGCAGTTTTGCAGCGAGGCTTGTCTGAAGCGGATCCTTGTCAGCGGCTTTGGTCTTGAAAACTTCTGACGAAAGGATGAGAATCAGCGGTCCATTTTGCCAACTGTCTCATCCAGGATTACATTGTGACGCAATCCAGTGGCAATCATGCCCAGGCTTCATGATGTGAGACTTTTGTTTTCGTAAATCCAATGCGCAGTTTCATTTATGGCAGGCGATTGCTCTTGGATGCAAGCTGTTGGGCAAGAAGGCCACGTGCAAGCGGAATGAATGAGAAAGTCCGCAAGGTTTTTGTGTCAAGACTGCAGTTGAGTAACGGATGCTGACCAAGTCGAGTTGAGCACACTTCCCCTCAGCAAGAGGCAGTGGTGGTGATGCCAGAAGATTCCCCTGGAGTCAAAGTAAGCGCTGTGCGAGACACCTATGGTGCTGAGGCAGGGGTGCAAAGTTCTGCAAAACAGTGGCCTTTTTTGATCTTTTTGGAATTCAAGATTCACATTTGTTTTTGGAGGGAATTCAACAAGTTCCTCGGTCTTGCGGCGTTTTTTTCCAGGTTCGCTTCTGCAAGGCTACGCAGGAAGCACGCGAGGCGATGTCAGCAGATCTGGTCCGTGAGCTGCGGGAGAAGTATGGTGAAGCGAAGGCGGAGGAGATCCACCCAAATCAGGAGCACAACTGTTTCAATGCTGGCTTCAGAAGCAACAAACGACCTATGAATGTCATGGATATTCATCCAAAAGTCAGCCACCAGGACATTCGAGTGGTAAATGGCCAAGGATCAGTAGGTTTGGAGATGTTGGAGCAAGAGCCAGACTTGGATGCGATTGTGGCCCAAAGCTCAGCAAAATGGGGTCGGAACTGATCTAACTCACCGGCTTTGAAGTCTTCCAAAGATTTCAAGGTCTCTATTGGAGGAGGTGGCCTGATTGCTGGAGTAGCTACATATGTGCCCTTGACTTCAATGACTTTGCCAGTACTGAACGTTGTGGTGAAAAGGAGATGTGTCTATTTTTTGATATGCCCTGAGGTGAAGTCGGTGAAAAGCCATATCAAAGTTATAGGGGCTGAGCCTGAGCGAGCGAAGAGTGTGCCATGCCTGCAGAAAACATGATCATTTTCAGGACACCAGTCACTGCTTTGCTTCCCACCTGTGCTTTCAAAACGCACTTAGCAATAGCATCTGACATTACACGCATCTTTGGGAGGCATTCATGTCAAAGAAAGCTGGGAAGTTAGAATCTTGGCAAGTCTAGATTTTTGTGCATCATTTGCGACGGATGACGGCACTAACAAATATTTTTCAATTTGATTATTCAACAGTGTTCATATAGAATTTGATGTGGCTTCAGGTGAAGAACCCCCCAAACACCATCATTGACACCATTGCGGACTCGGTCAAAAGCAGCCTGGGTCCCACGACCTATCCAGTGGTGCGGGACCGCTGCGTGAAGTGATGCAGGAATCAATATTAGGGTCTATCTATCGATATGCAGATAGTGCCAACATGATCGATGTGACAACAGGTTCGAAAAGAATTTTACTTTGGGTAGCACAAATGGACAATGAATATGGCGAATAGCGCCATTTGAATCCAAGTATGGAAATCCAGATTGGCCCAAAAATTCCTTGAATTTTCCTTTTCGCACAACGTGTGTGGTACCATTTCGCCAAAAACCACAGCCGCATGTACTTATACCAACAATCCTATCCCCAGCCCTTAGGGCAGTCAGGTAGGTAACCAGGTAACTCCTTCCCCCCCCTAACGTCGCCATCGTTCCGTTCACACAGGACAAGGTGGACGATGTCTTTACGGCGACGGAGCAGGAGATCGAAAGTGCCACCAAATTCATGATGGAACGAGCCAAGCAGGTCGGACCGTGGAACGATTTTTGAGCCACCAAGAGATTGGATATGGTGTTTTTTTTCGCAAAAGATTGGCTGGTGGTTTTAAACGTGAAAATTCATGATATTTCCATCTGGAAATCCGGGAATCATTATCTGGATATGTAATTGATATGATAATTTTTTCTGATAATTTGTGTGACTTAGGATCAGCGGATCGGATTTGCAGTAGTTTTGTGATGGTGTAGGTGGTGGAACCTGGATGCGGTCTGGCAGTGGCGGTGGCTACCTCACCAGAATTGTACCAGAGGCAGGGTCACTGACACAGCTAGACAGAATGGCGGCTGGATTACTTCATTTCAAATCGAATGCACGAACATCACGAATCGAATTTATCCCAGGTATCCAGACCTGAAAAAGGTGGGAGTTGTGCTTTGTGGTGGTATCTTGTTCCAGATTTTTTGGAGGAATCAAAACAGAAAACTCCTGTTCACCTGCACCTGTGCACCTCCACCTGCACTGAGGCAATGTTGATTTGGAGAATTTGCCGTGGACACGAAAAAGGCGAGGATGATTTTTGATCCCTGGAAGGACCCAGCCATGGTCTCAATAGAAGGGAACTGATTGCCTGGGGAGGAAAGCGGACGAGATGGCCGGAAAATGAGTGGTAGCACCATCCTGGTGATTCCAGTGTGGTGGGCATAAATGACACATGAATACCTTTAGCTTGCTGCTGAGAGAAGCAAAATCGTTTGGAGATGTAGCGCGAGTGAAAAAGAGCCGTTTTCAGATAAAATTGGTTCTTTCTTGACACTCGAGAGCGGCATTTTGCCAAAGAAACTTGAGCCCCTGTTAGTCTCCACGTGGGATCACCGTGTGTTTCCAAAACATAGCAAGGTCAACCGCATGCGCAGCGAGCTCAGCTAAGAGTTCTCATATTTGGCAATGCAGTTAACGTGGCTTGCCCCACTTCTATGAGGCACCTTTTTCATGGGAGACAGATGGCGTTCCCAGTCCCAATTCTCAGTTGCGAGTAGATTTTTTCGTCATGGAGCGGTGTGGTCTGAGCACAAACCCCCAGGACGCAGAACAAAAAACTTCCAGCACACGTTCGCTGCTCCTTCCCGTTGGGTTCTTGAATTTCGTGGAGGGACATCCAACGGGACCACTGAAGTGACACTCCAAAACTGCTGTTGAAGGCTTGACCTTTTCAATCGCATGGAGGGCAGCCTCGGCACAAAGGTGTGGCTTGCTGTTGAGCAAACTTTCCTCATACTCCTTGTGGTAAAATTGAAAGGGTGGAGCCTGAACCAACAGGTTGCCGTGGATGTTTGCGAAATCTTGAACGAGCCTGTCTTCGACTTACCACCTCGGATTCTATCACTTGCAGAGTCTACAGCCCGCCGTGGCCGCGTTGCACGAATCAAATGGCCAACCTGAGGCCATGACATTTCTGCGGGTCAATACGGCCCGAATCTCCCGTGACAAGGTCTGAGTTGGGGATACCAAGGGCTTCCGAGGTGGGTCTTGACACTGGGCCGCCCCTGACAGGTCCACACCTTCCTGACAAGCCGTTCCGTGCCAGTGGAAAAGACGTCACCCAGTCATGCTTCAGAGGAGTCATTCCAGATGCACAGGTCTTGTAGCCATGTGCACACACGTGTACTGTATCTATGTACACGTTGAAATTGGCTGCAGTAGTGTGCGCATGATTCATGATGGAACTGCATCCCAGCTTGCTCGCCAGGCTGAATTCACAGACAGGCTTGCTCCTCACTTCAAAGTCTGACACTAAGGGAAGCATGTTTCTGGGCAATGGGGGCAAATTCTGACAACGCCAAGGCAGAACATGCTGGACATTCCTGAGTACAAGCTAGGGTGACCCAAGCCCTACAGTGCTTTGTGGCCTTCATCCATTGCTTTGGACTGGCTATGACTGGATGGTTTCAATCATTTCGTATTTTCAATCATCAGCATGACCTGGCGTGATGGCACCAGTGGCTCAAAAGGAGCCTATATGTGCAGTTCAAGCAGATCAAGTGGCACTCTGACAGGTCAATTTCAGAGGAGAGACATACAGTATCCTTGGTCATTGATAGTGATGATACATATGATCATATCATATGCATATATATATATATAAAGTACATATTGATGTTGTGTCACCTTTATGACATGGTCCAACTAGTGCAGAAGACATTCCTGGGAAAGCATGATCTCCTGGCGCTCATAAATGCGGTGCCGTGTGCAACCTTCAAGATGGGCCAGGAAGGTAGAACGATTGGAGGTGCTTCCTTCCTTCCTTCCTTCCTTCCTTCCTTCCTTCCTTCCTTCCTTCCTTACTTCTAGCACCACCATGTCCGCAGTGCAGTTGTTGCTGCTGTTACTTTCATGCCGATGTTGACTAGGCCGCTTTGTGCTCACCAAAATGTTGGGCAGCGGTTCCTTTGGCCAGACTCTTGCCATATATGCCATATTGAAGGTTCAAATTTTACGGTTGGGGGACCGGGATGACCGAGTGCAGCTTAGGATATATATTGCCAAAGATACTCACTTTAGTGACCGCGAAGTGGCACTAAAGCTTGAGGTCAAGGAGAGGGGTCGATTCATCAAGAATTGCCAAGCAACTTTGCGTTCTTCGGGCGATTGGAGGAATGAAACGTAGGCAAATTGTAGTGATACAAAAGATGAATTGAGAGGGATGTGAGCTGCCTGTATGATGCCATAGTTCAGGATACCAAGCATCCTCAACTTATCTACGAGGTTTGGAGCACACCAGGGACATGGTTGACATGGCATGCCATGACTCATAACCACACCATGGCGCCATGGTTGAGGCCAAGCTTCTAAAGCTTTTGCAGGGCTCCCCTGGTGTAGCGGAGGCCAGTTGCTGGGAGCTTTCCTTTTCCACCTGTTTGGCCCTCTGCCAGCTTCCAGGTCTATTATTTTGGTGTCGAAAAAGACTACGCCGTGATGGCTATGGAGTTGATGGGACCATCTCTGGAGGAACATCCATGGCCACGTGGAAATTGTTCTTTTAAATGCGCCACATGTTGTGCCGATGCAGGATGTTTTCAACCTGTGCCGGCGGAAGCTGACGTTGAAGGCTCCTTGCCATGCGGAAAAAAATCTGGTAACAACCATGTTAAAAAAAGAACTGGTAACAAAACTCTTACCTTACAAAAATTCGTTGAAAAAACTGGACTCTTGAGATTTTGTGTCGTGTCACTTCTTGCCTGAAAAATGATCCCTTTCTACAGTCCACCCTCATGCTGGCGGACCAGATGCTCCTGCGGACACTTTTTTGCAGCTTCAAGAGTCGGTTCTTGGCTGCTGCCATGTCCACACATGGAATCCAAGGATCGAATATTTCCACAAGCGACACTACATTCATCGCGACATTAAGCCAGATACTTGTCTAAGAAAGGTGGGTCGGTCGGTGTTCTGGATTGCATATTTGCCATGCCTTTTGACACTACTGATTGTCCGGACGACATGCTATGAATAAGAGCTGCTTCCCAAATTTGTGGTGGATCAATGGGCGCTATACTCATCACTTTACCATTGAACAGTGACAAATCCTGGTCTGAGTTGCCTTGACCATTGAAAGGACAACTTTCTGATTGGACGGGGACAAAGGTCAAACATAGTCAGACACCTAGATCTGATATTCATGATGCCAATAGCAGCACCTTTGGTTGGCAAACCTTCCAAGGTTTACATTATCGACTTTGGCCTTGCAAAGAAGTACCGCAATCCTGAGACCCTTGAGCATGGGCTTGGCCCTCAGGTGACTGGTGCCCATGATCCTGTTGATCCTGGCAAATCCCACCTGTCAGGCCGTACCGGGAAAACAAGAACCTCACGGGCACGGCAAGATATGCCTCCTTAAATGCACACTTGGGCCTCGAGCAAAGTCGGCGAGACGATTTGGAGGCCATTGGCTTTGTCAGACTCTCAGGAGAGTAACAGAAAATGCTTCATGACTCATGACCCGCACTTGCCAAATTTATTTCGGTCTTCTCAACATAGAAATCCAGAGGGAGAGAGGGCTTCATACTTTGCCAGGTCCTCATCTACTTCTTGAAAGGTTCGCTCCCATGGCCGTTGGCCTAAGAGTTTCAAGTTCTCGCTTTTGATGAATTGATGAATTGGGAACTCATCTTGGTCATAGCCACCTGTGAAATACGCAGAGGCAAGGTATCAAGGCGGATGGCAAGATGGATAAGCATCTTGGATGAGATCTTCATGCTGTGTTGTGTTGCTTATTTCCCATTTGTTTTTTTTTGGTTGATGAAGCTGAAGCTTATTTTTTGGTGAGTCCGATGCACAAACAGCATCTTTTTAAAAGGTACACTGCCATCATGGAGAAGAAGCTCACTATGACCTTTGAAGAACTCTGTGAAGGAATGCCCCAGGAGCCTTTGCTGATATTTCAGCTGAGTAGCTGTAGCTGACTGAAAAACAACAACATGGCCGTTGCCTTCAAGGAGTTTGCAGCCTATCTCACATATGCACTTCGGGCCAAGAGTGGTACAGGTTTCAAGAGTTTCACCAAGTAGATGTGGCCAAGCAGTCCTTCTACCATTGTTCCTACAAGACCTCAGGCTCGAAACCTCCAGTTCGATGAGGAGCCTGACTATCGAAGCTCAAGCTGCAAAGCCTCAACATAACACAGAGAGGTATCTGCCATCATCTTTGAACTTTGAATCTCATCAAATTCTGCGAAATCTGAGGATATCTTCGTTGGCTCTTTCAAAGTGTCTTTCAACGTGTCTAGCCCAGCTCTGAAAGTTGGAGCTTGAAAACTCGCCCGGTGAAACTGTGAAACTTGCAGGTGAAGGATTTCAAAATGATGGCTGCTTTGATTGGAACGTGGTCAAGGGCCGTTCCGATTTGCAAGCCACCGAGCTGCGCAAGGCCGACGACAAGGGTGCATTTGTAAGAAGTATACCATGCGAACATGTGCTCAGGCCAGGCATAAGAATCCAACGACAGCAAGCAGCATGCACACGGATAGTCACTTGGCGGATGTGCTACGCATAGATCCACATTCGTTGGCAGTGGTGCGTCTCATCAACCTAGGAGCGCCTGATGTGGTACTGTCCATCCGCTCTGGCTGAAGCAAAAGAGTTT
Organism: Breviolum minutum Mf 1.05b.01; assembly: GCA_000507305.1. NCBI lineage: Eukaryota > Dinophyceae > Suessiales > Symbiodiniaceae > Breviolum > Breviolum minutum. Next base: position 233,418 of record DF239204.1, on the reverse strand, counting down.
TGGGGAGAGGGGCGTTGTTAGATTTGATTTTGGCAGCATGGTGAGACAGTGATGGCTTCAAGTAGCACTCCGTGAACCGATCTTTGAAATCACAACGGCTCCAGGTACTTTGAAATTCAGGATGAGTCCTCACAGCTGATTGCGGATCAGGTCCAAACTCCAGCAGAACGGGCTGGTCACACTCAACTTGACATTTGAGAAACATTCCAAGATTCAATGGAAACAAATGAAACCATTAAGTGAAGTTCCTGTGTAGGTCGATGCCAAGCCGGGCGATTCGGTGATGGATTATTGTGCTGGCAGTGGTGGCAAGGTTGGGGAAATCCAAATCCACCAACCTTCGGTGGGGGGTTTAGTGTCGCTCAAGATGCCCTAGGCACTTTGCATTGGTCCCAAAATGCTCAACCGTGGCCAGGCACTGGAGAGTCCAGAAGAGTAGCAGTTGAAGTTAGAAGTACGATAGGGAAACTCATGCGGAAGATTGGCCTAAAATCAAGTGTTCAAGATTGTACAATCCATGTTCAAGGTTGTATTATGTCATGCTTCCTCTTTCTTGTTATTCTTGTTATTTTTTGGATGCCCTGGCTGTCCCTTTCAAATTGTATCCATGCTTGCTTGCTTCTTGTGACAGCGCGCATGATCAGTGAACAACACAAGCATAATCTTAGTTGCATATACTGAATGGAACCGTATGCATGCACTTTGAATGCAGTTTCTTGTTTGACAGCCATGCAGAATTCTACATGGCATGTGGAACAGAATAAAGTTGAACAAACAGATACAAACAGCACGTCCTTGAACCTGAGCCTGAGCCTCGGACATCCATGTGGCCAAGTTCTTGGTGTTGCAACCTTCTGTGACACCAGTCGTTGGGTGCAACGGTGCAACCATGGGAATTGCGTGCTGCAGGCAGGATGTGGCTTTGGTCCCAGGAGATCCTGATGATGACTGCCCCAAACTTTCCGATGGGCCGTCTCTTGCAAGTCCCTGCGCAGACTTCTCACCTGAAGTGGAAGAACAGAGTCTAGTGGAAGATGAAGAGGAACTTGGTCTACCACCAGGAGGGATGTTCACAGTCTTGATGTTTGGCATGACAGGGGCTGGCAAAAGTGCCTTAGGAAATCTCATGGCAGGTTGTGATGCCTTTGCATCTGGTGATGACACCGCTAGCGTGACCAACCTGGACTCTGTGATGAGGTATGAAGCTGCGGACGACTCCCTGGTGATTTTAGACACGATTGGTCTTGGGGATACTGAGATTGATCAAGACAAGGTTGTCGCCAGCATCCGTGATGTGGCCCTCTCTGCAGTGAATGGCGTGGATGCCATGTGCTTTGTGATGCGCAATGCACGCATAACAGATGATGCCATTGCCAGATTGATCTATGTCACCGAGTACTTGTGGGGCTCAGAGTGTCTCCTTAACCTCTATGTGATCGTGACTTTTGCCAGCAAGTACTTGGCTAGCCGGGAAGAGGCGAATGAGTGGATTGAAAGGCAGGTTGAATTGAACTGGCGATTCAAGCACATTTATGAGCTTGTCGGCCGAAATCCTTATCGCTTTCTTTTTGTGGACAATCCTAGCGCAGACTCAGGGGAGCCCAGTATTGAGGAACGGCAGACTGCAAGCAGACGTGCTCTCATGAACGCTTTCATTCAACATCCTAGGGATGTGATACCTCCTTTTACGCACAAAGTGATGGAAAAGGCAAGGTGCCTCGTGGAAGCTCAAAAGAAGGAGGTGGAAAAGGCAACCGAAAAGTTTGCGCAGCTTCATGCTGCCAAAGTTGAAAGAGAGAAGAAGAGGAGAAAGAGCACCACCAAGCGCAACAGCAAACGACAAATCACAGCAGGCACTGAGGCTGTTCAATTGGCTTTGGAAGAGAAAAAGAAGGCACAAATGTCTTTGACAGAAGCTTTGATGAAAGTGAGATCTGATGCAGATTTCCAGAGGGAAGTGGCCATGGAAGCAGAATTGGCCACCATTCGCTTTGGTCAAGATTTTGATGTGCCAGATTCGGAGTCAACAAAGAACAGTACGACACCAGGGACACCAGGGTCAACCCCAGCACAGAACCCAGTGCAAGCCTGCAAACGCATGTTTTTTTCCTTAGTGAAATCCGTGAACATGGTAGGCATCCGGAAAGGTTCATCAAAGATGAATCAGATAAGTGTCAAAGAACCCAGGCGAGGTTCAAAGGGTATCAAGGAGGCTGATGCAAAGGCAAGACCTCAGCCGAAAAGGAAGGCCAGTGCTGAGGACATTCAGAAATCATTGGATGCTGCCATCTTCCAGTTAAAGACCAGTGTGAAGGGCCCTCCACACGTGGTATTTAAACAGTTGGATACAAGGAAGACTGGAATGGTGACACCCATGGAGTTTTCCCAGTTTGTACAAAAGAATGTGTCGCAGATCAGTGACTTGGCTGAAACTGAATCAGAAGTATCATCAGTAGCAGACCATCTATCCGCAAGAATTTGATGGAGAAGTAGACCTAACAAACCGTACAAGCCAACTTCATCGGGTTGTGCAAAGATTTCCAAAGATGCAAAGAAATCCAATACTGTAAATAAGCCAAATGAATCCAGATGAGCTATAGGCAAAAGGGTTGCGCATCCCATGATTTGATCAAAACCCTGTGAAGCGAAGCCGTAACACCAAAAGCGAAGCCTCTAACGCTACTGTATTTCATTTTCATGTGCTTTCGTTTTGCCGATCCCTCAAATGGACACTCACAAACACAAACAATCAACCATCCAAACAGACAAACAGACAACCACACAAAGACACAACCACACGTACCAAACAAGCCAAACGCATCAAACACAACAAACACAACAAACACTCCGACCATACTAACACACACTGATCACACCAAACCCACACAAAGCACAGACCACACAAACGACAGACCACACAAAACATACAAACACAAACACACTCACGCACAGACAAGGAACCACGTCATCTGTAGCATGCATAGCGTAATGCCACCTTGCTACATTGCTACCATCCTCACAGTTTTGCAAAAAATAGTTTATTTTGCAAGATACTATTCCCTCAGGTGTGATGCAATTGACACTGTCATCCCTTGCTGGCATGTTCTGCGTTTGAGGCAGAGCACAGATTGGAGGTCTTTGGCGCTTAGCAGATCGCAACTGCGACGGGAAACTCGACATGCAGGAGTTTACGGATCTCCTGAGTTTCAAGGCGATCTACCATTGAAAAGGAGGGTCATTTGCAGAAAGTGGAAGCGGTACTGCAATGATACATTGGCCCAGTGATTCAGGCATAGCTAATGGTAATCCCTATGGTCCCTAGGTCATATACCTTTCCAAATGCTATGATCTGTAGAGCCCTGATGAGAGATCTTATACAAAGCAGTCTCCCTTCTACTTTGCAAATATTAGCGTAGAGTCTGAACTGCTATGTCTTTCCAAGGCTGAATTCAGGAATGGGCACCGCGAAGCGGTCTAATTCCACACAGACACTTTGCCAAAACGACCATACGAAGACAATTCGGGGTGCTTTTGGGCACTGGTAGCTGCAATGCAGCACCCCCCCCTTTTTTGGATCCTGGGTCACTGGGTGCTGTGTTCCGGAAATGCAGATAGGCTTGAGTGGACCTGCAGTCAAACGTCACCAGCACAGGCAGAACCAGCTGGTCGTAAACCATCATGACGCACCCCGGGCCCAGGGCCAGTAGTCGTTTCAATATCTGCAACCAGTAGAGTGGCAGCATCGGCATGGTGTTAAACACACCGCAAGATCAAGACTGCAAAGGTACACCTACAAAACCTTTCAAGACACGCAGCTTTGCGGTGCAGTTGTGCAGGGGCTTGAAAGAACTCCATTGTACTAGCTCAATACTCCATATCCCTGCAGAGATTGTATCACAGTAGGTTTTCACAAGCGCATTCCACGGGATAGCTTTATCCTTCTCATCAATAACCAGTGCTGCAGATCTTCTTACACGACGTCCGTGACACGAAGCTCTTCGAATCCAAGCGCCGTTTTCGCAAGGCCTCGAGTGAAATCAACAAGTCGAGGAACAGCTTTTTAAGGATTTTTTGCTTGCCATCAGCATGAAACCTTCAAATCCTTCAAGATTCCGGTGGTCTCACTTGGCCATTCATTTTCTCCTGAAAGCATATTTGCTCAAACCAGTCAGTGCCGATCCTGTATTTCGTTGGGCACGGATTCGTGACCTGGCTGAAATTGGAATTCTTGGTCAGCTTTGGCAGACTTGCCCTCAGCCACCTCCACCAGTTCTTGTGGAGATGCAAGGTCATGCCGAGCCGGCGGTATCCAGGCTTTGGTGAAATAAAATGAAATAAATCTGATCTTGAAGACCTCGAAGGTGAAGTCAGTTCTGACAGTCTTTGGTTGGGTATAAGTGGTAGCATTTGGGCCAAACTTATTGCATCTATAGGTAAGATATGAACATGAAACAGTCTTCCAAGATGATGCCTTAAATAGCTTGTGTGATGCTGTGTGCCTTTGGGCGCCTCTCTGAGAGCTAGATCCTTTGTTTGTCGGTGTGTAGTTGTGACGATGGTTTTCTCTTTCATAGATGGAGGCAAAGCTTTCTTGGCATTGCTGGTTGCCAGCGCGCTCTTTTCAATTGCGGGCTTGGTGTGACGGTCTCAGTATCGGGGTTGAGACACTTGATGGATCCTGCTTGTTTAAACTTGTCCAGAGGAAAGCTGTTGGAACCGTTGTTTGAGGCAGAGCAGTGCCTTTGTAGCTGTTGGAGGTCAACGCAGCCGATTCAGTGCAGAGCATAGATTCCCCAAGATGTGTCGTTATGTGTCTAGTGATTTATGTCAGGAGACAACTATTGCCGAGGTTTGGCAGCACCTGGTGCTTCTGTAGCACCTTTGCAGGTGGCAGGACCAGAACCTCCCGCAGCCTCTGCACTGCGTGGTTTGGGATGCGTGCTGCTTGTGATGGGAGTGTCACTGGTCCAAAAATGAACGAGGGAAGGCGTGCAGTAATGGAGTCTCATCCTCGGGATTCAGGTGTCAACTTTGAAGATTTCATGGAGTTGTTTTTCAACGCCGAGCTTTTTGATGGTTTTTAATACTATAGTTACTATGCACTGTATGCACATGTTGTCATAATAGGAGTGATGGTAAGAAGCGAGAGATTATCATCATTAAGTCCTAATCATTTGACCTACATGTATAGACAGCTCAAATTCTGAGTGCAGACCAGTGAAATTCTACATGCGTGATGTCCTGACGGTATGCCGTGTTCTTCATAAAAAAGCAGCCATCGGATAGAACGGTAGATTCAAGCGTGGGATCCCCCCGCCCCCCAACTTCAAAGTTGTTTCTTTCGGGTTGTCGCCATCGGCCTTCAGAAAAAACAGCCATTCATGTTTGTTTTTTTTGAAGAACCCGGTATGACAGCTGTGGTAGCATTTAGACATCAAATTCAATGTCATGTCCGACAATGGTATTTATCATGTCAGCTCCTTGCATCCTAGTAGGTCATATGATTTCATTTGTCAAGCAAATGACCCACTTTGCTCAGAGCCATCAGGTTTGCTGCAAGGGGCTCTCAATCAACCTCCGGCTCAGCCCTCAGAGCCAAATCATTGTGATGCCGGGGTGATGTTGCATGGTACCACTGAGGCTCCCGCTTGACTGGCGCAAAAGTGCCAAAGGTGCTGGTGCATTTGCATACCAAAGCATTGGATCCCAAACTTGCAACCAGCCAACGAGCACATTCCGTTCATACTGACTGTGAAACCTCGGACTCCTCCGACACCGACCAGCTGATTGATCTCACACCACTGGCTCCCACGGCCGCAACGGCGGCCTTCGGCCAAACTGCACAAAGATTGGTGAGAAGCACCGCTAGATCTTCCAAGGCCAAGGCCAAGGCAACCAGGGCGAAGGTGCACGCAAAGCGAAGAGAACATCGCCATGTGGGGGCCAAGCTTTGTGCATCCTTACGGTATGAGATGCCACCTTTGAGCTTTGATTCCAGCCAAGTGCGTGCCCAAATCCAGACATTTGGCGAACAATTCGAAAAAGAGACGCGGGGACAGGGGGCATCACCAGTATCAAACATTTGAGGGAGGGACAGACTGAAAGGACAGACTGAAACAGAGAGATGATTGATGATTGTATTTTGGCTGCATTTTAGCTGCATGACACACCTGAGGATGGGCCTTTCGATTGGTGCCAGTCCCAAGATCCCAAAGAGCCGCAATGCGGCCCGCAGCAACGAATCCATCGAATCAGACCAAACCATGGCGGAGCCTCCCTTGCAGATTTTTCCATAGTGTATTGTGTCTACTACTTACATTGGAGCAGATGGAATGCTGCAAATTTTGCCGATATGTATATAGTTGTGTGGCAACTTTCATGCTTTTCTGCAAAGCATAGCCTCTGCCACTACCGAATCACTTTTTTGAAATGAGCATGCTCATGATGAAGCAGCACGCAAGTCTGACTAACCGCTCTGGTTCGGTGAATCTCTCTGTGAAGAGAGGCATGCTGAATCACTTAGGAACTATTGTTTAGAAGCTGCTATAATAGTGAAGTTACTTGGCTTAACATCGGGGGTGCCTGGGTGTCACGGCACTTGACTTGCCACCCTGAACGCTCTGAGGATCATGAAAAAGAAAAAGCAGCTTGGCAGCAAAAGGGTGTGAAGTAAAGGGGATTGCCTCTGATTGTAGTAGCGGACTGGAAGATGACATATTACCCTTGAAGCAAATTCAATACTTTTTCAATACATGTTGAAGGTCTGGGGGAGATTCAGGAGGATTCTATTTGCGACTGAAGATTCATATTCATTTATATAGAACATATATGGTATAGTTGCAATTTACAAGTTGTAGATAAGATATAAGTCATAAGTTACAAGTTCTACCTGTAAGTGCAAAGTTCTAAGTTAAGCATATATGTATAATATATACTATATACATATAAGTTATATGCTCTATCTTCAAGTCTGTCGCTAGTTGTTTGAGCATCTGCAGCTAGACAGTGGCGGGATTACTGAGGTAATTCCCGTTGAAGATCAGCCGCCTGATTGCGATGATATGCAATGAGCAAGTTTGACTGTTGGGATGACTGCATGATGGATTAAGCATTCAGTTGGGCTGTTAGCTAGCTGCCGCTGAGGTGGAGCCCAACTTCATTGGTACAGGGTATGAGGCGGGTTGTATGTCTTTTCATGCTGATTTGGCATGATGTATCAAGAGTGTGCTTGGAGGACATGTCAGGAAGCACTATGATGAACCGGGTGACTTTGATGCAAAGCTTTGCAGATGAAAAGTATCACCACTGTTGGACAGTCATTTGCTTTGGAATGTTGAGGAGACTGTGCCTTGTCAACCAAGGAGTTTGAACATCTTCGGCTGCGGTCAGAGTAGTTCATGGAGCCTGGTCAGCACGGACTCTACATAGGTTTGCAGTTTTGTTGAGTTTCTCAGACCTTTAATGCGATGGAAGGATGAATATTTTGGCGAGGTCTTTGTGTCAGGGTTCAACATGTTACTTGGCTTTCTCAGGTACTCCCCCGATGAGGATTCTTGTGCTTCCATGGCGTCCGGGCACTGGACGAAGACGTGCCCATTTCTCACCATGTTCTCAGACTTGGTGATTCAAAAAGGCATCTGATTGCTCAGCTTGCCTTATGTGCCTGACCCACGGTCGGTTGCAGCTCATGTCCGAAAAGAGAGCAAACAGCTTCAAAACGATTTCATCACATTGTGATATCATTGGATTTGGTTGCATTCGTGTGGATATGCTTGCCTCTGACATGGCATTGTGGGACTGCATGGCTTTGGACAAGCCAGATGCAGTTCTTAATTAGATGGCAGCAGGTGGCGGGATGCTGATTTTGTTTTTTGGAACTTGCTATGAACCCGACATGAACCTCCAAGAAACCGATCTCAGCTCGTGAAGAGCAGTGGTCATTCTGCCGCCTGCATGCCTTGACTATACTGACTATACTGACCTAGTACTCATGCCAAGGGAATCCACTCGGACAGCTATCACTGACTCGATCAAGAGGTTGATTGCACTCGCCACTCTTGCCAGCCGATCATGACAATTGTGGATGATTCTGTAGTGATTGTCGCCATGAGCTTCCAGCTCTTGCAAAATCCGAATGGGGTGCAGGATGGTGCTAGGTTCAGGCATCTTACTGCCTACGTCGCAGGCCATTTAAAAGGGCCCTATTTCAGCGTGAAATCGATTGAGAGCCACCCATGTGATAAAGCCTCGGGACGATCCTGGGCTCGGCCACTGTGGTGACGTTGGACTTCAAGAGAAACACAGTTCTCGGCGGAAAAAGATGCATCTCTTCAGATTCCATTTCCATGCTTTTGTCAGAATTCAAAGGCAGAACATCCATCCTGTGGCCTACTGTCGCCAGGCAAATGTGAACAACTATACCCTTCTGCCACCATCGCATCCGCCATTTGCTGAGCATGAAATTAAGTCCACTTATTTTCCGATGATTTTCCATTACAATTACAGAACTGAGGCAACTGCCAAGACTGCGGGGAAAAATGGATTGGGCCAGAGCCTCAAAAATCCATGCTGCTTCTCATACAAAAGGCCTTGGGACCTTGAGGTGCTTGTTGATGCCCCATGCTCCCAGACTGGTGCCTTGCGGAGAAATCCCGACATGAAATGGCTCTGGCCTTACGGGAACCAGAACAGGTTACACATAAATCTGTTTTGAAACATGTCATTGACATTGCTAAATATGGTACCTTCATTGCGGGCAGACCATTGAAAATCTTTGCAAGCTGCGAGGCAACCAAGCAAACCACTAACCGTCATGTTGCGTGGCTCAAGTGTACTTTGCTGTTGAAGGAGGGGTTGGACCTGAGCCATGGGTGCAGATCCGGTGTCACAAGATTCTTGGCTCGCAGAAAACTGCTGGGATGTGGCAGTTTCAATTGCACCAAGGTCAAAGGGAAAATCCTGAGGATCACCACTCATTCTGAGTTTGAAGCCATCATTTCTGGAAGGGTTTTCTTGGGTCATCGTTTGGACGGGCAACCTGGACCCAGGCCGAAAAGGACCAGCTGGTCGAGGATGCTGCCACCTGGCTGGAGAAAGCCAGCGAGGTCCTCACTCTCAATCCCCGCAGTGCTGCGCAGATGGCACTCCGTGCGCAAGCCTTGGCAGAGATGGTATCTTTGGTCGAGATGCAGAGGTTTCGGATGTGTTGTGATAGGTTGGACTTTTCACCACGATTGATACAGGTGTCAATGACTGAATGACTACACGAATTGAGAGGTGTTGTGAAATGTAAGGCAGGCGCTCAAGGCGCACAAGCCAGTGCCTTGTTGATCTCTGCGCAAGTTTCGCTACATCAAGGCAAGGTATTTTGACCGTCTTGGAAAGGGGAGAGTCACAGACATGTCTGTTGCACAGTTGCTGCGAGGCAAAGGCAAGGCAGCAAGGACTGCAGCCCAAAGAGCCTGCCGGCTTTTCAAACAGGACAGCCGTGTATACAGTGTTGGACGGCTTTTTCCCGAACACGTTTCTGCTGCAGGATGGTGATCTCCAAGGTGAGGCTCGCGCAGCCTTTGAGTCTGCAAGGGCAGAGTTAATGGCTTTGGAGAATGGAACGAGGGAACCCACCCAAACTGCCTGGGAGTCTGCGCGGCAAACCGCTGAGGCGTGGATGAAAGTGATGCAAAGTGATGCAATGGCATCTTGAGATGTTGTGTATTTTCACATATTTCATGATATTCGAATGCTTTTCCTCCTTCCAGTCATTGGGGATGTGATTTTTTTTTGCTGTGTCAGACAGGATGCCGTGCGGAAGTCCACAACACTTGGTCTAGAGGACTTGGCTGCAGCTGCCTTGTCACAGCTGGCCAAAGCACAGATGGCTTTAGGCCAAAGCGAGGCAAGGGCACGGTGGTGCTGAGAGCATCTTATAATATCTTATGAGGTAAGGCTTGACATGACATGGGCATCGCTGAATTGCGGGAAAGCTGATGAAATTGGTGCTTTTCTATGGTTTTCGATGTTGCCTCAATAAATTGAGATAGCTTAGATAACCCTTTTCCCACTCGGGATCGCTGTATCCTTGAAGAATTTCGAACTTGAGCGCGACTTCCAGGAAGCAACAAAGTCTTCGGCCGATGCAGTCCAACGACTGCAGAAAGCTGGCAACAAAGCTGATTCAAAGCTTGCAAAGTGTCATGGCGAAATCAGTGGTTAGCACTTGCGTGGAGTTGAATCGGTCCAGCTCCTCAGTGGAGTATTCACTTCGAGGACTGATAAAATCGAGAAGGATTAGGGGTAAAGGTACCATTACTATATCTTTAACAAATATATATGTGTGCATGAATGCGCGTGTAAAGAATGTTTGATTGATGTAGGTCCAAAGAAGATTCCACTCGGTCCTCACGCTCTCCACTGTTGCATGGAGAGGTTTGCACAGATGAGTCCACAGCCAGCGGTTGCGGTGAAACCGGGAAGAGAAGAGCTGGAGAAGGACATTTCCAAAACGACATCATCATGTTCTGACGTTTTGTCTTACTAGTGTGTCAGTTCTACAGTTGACATTTGCCATCCAAGATTTGGAAAGCTTTGAATCGTTATTGAACACTATCAGTTGACAGATTCATGGACAAGGACACCCGCCTCGTCACTCTGCCTACCGACCCGGATGAAGTGGAAGCGGCGCGAATGTTTGCACATCGGGAAGCAGCTGCCAGAGCACAGGCCTGCTACACATGACCGAAGTTGAAAATCAGAGAGCTGAAAAAAAATGAGGCTAAAAAAAATTTGAGAAAAAAACGTGCAAAAACCAGGCTTTCTTTCTCGATTACGACGCCACTCATAGCTCATTGGTCTTTGTTCCGAAGAGACTCTCGCCAGTCAGGAGCAGCCTACAGCTTTGGTCCGCCAATCGACTGGGCTGCTGGTTGAGGCCACCACCAGCCTACCATTCCAGGCTGGTTTGCTTATGCCTTATGCATTTTATATCATTTTATCACTTGCCATGGGTGTCTCCTTGACGTTGTTTATTGTTTGTTTTCCAAGGTGGCAATGAGAAGAGATAAGGCTGGGACTCCGTCTCAAGTGATCGCTCGCTATTACCGGCAAGCTCGAAGCATTCGAAACATGCCCATTATTGATATTCCCGCTGCATAGCGGGCATAGCCTTCAGTGCGTTTCACAGAGCCCGACAGCTTCCACTCAGAGCAAAAGAGAGTCTGGAGCAAAGATTTGGTGTTTGCCACATGCTTTTTTTTTTCGGAGCTGTTTGCTGACAGCACTGGCTGCGTTTGTCCTACATGAAGGGGGCATTAGCTTCGCATGGAGCATAGCTGGATCCAAAATCTCAGGATCTACTCAGATGGTCGCCTGTCAAAGTGGGTCGCTCTTCAACGAGAAGTCTTTGAGGTGGAAGCATCCGATTTTGTCTGGAAAATGGTATCCATTCGCCACATGAAGAGATGTATATTCACATGAGAATATGTTCAAGTGCATTCAATAGCTACAAGACAGTCGCTGCGACATGTCGGGGGCATCTTGTCGTTCCACTGTTGTGCCAGGGTTGCTTAAGAAGCTGATAGGGAGAGTTGATACTGAAGCAAGCAAGTTTGAGTTTGAGAAAGAATATATACAGTACATTAGTATGTTTCACATTTTTTCAAAAGCCTTTTTTAGTTAACGTGCTGCTTGGGCCTATCCATTGAATGTATCACTATGGGCCTGCCAGCATGGGTTGGCCGTGACTTCATTGCCGCTCCGCTAGGCTGCCTTGAAATACATGAAGGACCGGCATCACAATGCAATGCGGTTTGCACCCTTGCAGAAAGATCCCACATGGCTTCACAACATAAAGTCCTTGTTTTCCCCTTCAACATGCCAGGACGGCGGCAAAATAGTGCACCTTCCTCATGGAGTGTTGTGCAAATGGACGCAGCATTCAGCTTGAAGTTGTTCCGCATGATTTTTAACTGAAAGGTATGCCACCTGCAGCGTGCTTGATGAAGAGAACGCTCCAGCCCCGGCTGCTGCTTTTTGCCATGGCTGTACTGAAACGGTTGAAGCATCTGATTTTGAAAATCACGCTGAGTTGCTATCTCCACATAAGGCACAACAGGTCCGCTTCTTTTGCGAGAAATTTGGTCTTTACCTAAGCCACCCTCCACTACATGCAAGGTAGGGCGACTGGGTGACTGACACGTTGGGGATGGCACGATGGCACTGCCCCGGGTTGACAGATTTTGTGAGGGAAAAGGCCCAGTTCCAAGCTCCAAAGATATGAATAGGTTTCATTGGTTGAAGGGTAGTCAAAGCCATCACTATCATGATAATATCACAATATTATTTGTACTTGTCTGTGTCTATGACTTCAGCAAAACGATAACCTGTAGTTTTCCTGTTGGGGTTGGGGGTTTTACGTCAAGGTCCACCCAAATTGGACCATCTTCTCTTGCCCTTGCCAGGCCTCAGAGTAAGGGGATGGATGGTTTCTTCTGTGCTACCATGGAACGGCGGTAGAAAAATTCATGGCGGCAGACATCATGGGACCATGGAATGGGGCCTAACTGAAAGTATGGTGACTAGGACTAGGGCCAGGGTGACAAATTTTGCTGGTTGGTCTTTGCTTTGAAGCCAAGGTAGTTGTGTCGCAAGTTGTATCCTAATGTACTGGATCAAGAAGCAATAGTCCATCTTCGCGCGGCCCGTGTTCCCATCTTTCAACATTCCTTGGTCGAGATGTCTCTACGTTTCCTGTGCACCCTTGCGGTGCTCGAGATTTTCGGCTTCAACTTCAATGTTTTTGCGGAAGAACATCTCTGCAGGGCAGTGAGCGTGAAGGACACCTGTGCTGAAAAGGTGGCAGATCTCAAGCAGCCTGAAAAACTGATGGCCCAGCTCCTGTGGGGCATGGGAGCGGTGGATTTTCATCCGCATGAGAATACCAAGAAAGCGCTGCTGGGGGAAACCAACAATATGGATATCATCAACAAGATGGAGAAAACCAAACCAAAGTATGATCCAAACTACAAACCCATTCCTGTCGAGTTGGGGCCTCTTGTCCTAACTTGTGCCAATGATCGAGACGTCTTTCCAAATACATGCTCTGGCTATCGACCCATAGAGGTGTTCACAGTTAAGAAAGCACTGCAACAGGCATCAGAGCAGATGGTTCATGTGATTCATGAGCGTGCTCTAGGTGATATGGGTGATATGGGTGATATGGATGATCCACTTGATCCACTTGAGTACTTGAGGAAATATCGAGACCAGGAGGCGCAAGAACTCAAGGACAAGGGTTTTTCCTCAGAGATCCTGACATATGGTATGGCTTGGTACTTTTTTAGTGAGTATGATGCGGAGACCAACGTGACCAAGGATGTGATGAAAGGCGTCTTCTCCATTGGCGGAGGTGCTGGCCTTTGCGAGAAGGACTACAAAATCAACGGCACCGGCTGCTTTGGCATGCAGGAGACATCACGACCAGCCGTTGACCCACCAAAGCCGCCGGCCCTACCTGATTCAGTACACCCTCAACTTCCCGAACTCAAGGCAAAGAAGCCACCTGGTAGTGATAGTGGTAGCAGTGGTGGCGGTGGAGGGGTCATTATCGCCATTGTGGTGGTGATCCTCTTGCTCATTGGTGCTGGAGGTTTCTTGTATGTCCGCCAGAAGAAGATTGACGCAGCTCACGGCGCACGAGAAGTTGAGCTGAGTTAAGCTATTGCGGTCTTCGTGTCAATGCCAACATATGAGCAGTGACCAAAACCTCGGTTTGCCAACTTGTTGTTTGAATTACAATTGCCATTATAACTATCATTATGAACCAATCAGTATAATGGAATAGGAATGTCATAAGGGTGTTGAAAGTTCCTCAAATGAGGAGCGTAGCAAGATCAACAGTTGGCAGCAATGACCAGGTGCTGAATGAGAACCCAAGTTGTCGTTCAACTGCAATCCAACGCACTGTGCCGTTTCAACGTGTGGCACACGTTGCTGTCTAAGAGTGAGAAAAAAAGAAATATTGGGACTCAAAGAGTGCTGCACTTCAATGTTCCTGTGTTATCATCACCTGCCTTTCGAAAAATCGCTGCACTTCACATCTACGAACCGTTGCCATGATTGCCATGTGTCTTCCTGATCTGCAACTTGTGGGCCCCAGCGCTAGCGCACATCTCCGTGGCACCTTCGCGGTGCGTGAGTGGCCTTGTGACTTTTCTCTTCCGAGACTCTCTTGGCCTCTTGACCCGACAAGCTGCCTCCTCAGATTAATTTGCAGCGAGGACCTGAATTTGATGTCACATCTAAGATCAGATAATCTTAGAAACACCGCATGTGTTTCTCCTCACAACTTTGTTGTTTTTAGACTTGACTCTTTTTAGCTTCATCATCAACGGTAGCCAGCATTTTACACTCGTGTTTCTCGGAGGACCGTACCAGCATGTCGGCATCACAGAAAAGTCACTTGGCGTTTCAACGCCCAAACGGTCAAGACCCTTCCAGGGGGTAGACTTGTTTTTTTTTCCGCATTTTGTTCCGCTGAAAAATCAGGTGATTCCACAGATTTGCGGGCAGCAACCTGGATGCAGATGGATTGTGCACGATGTGACAGACGTGTTTTTTTTGTTTTTGAAGTGCCGATGCGCGTTTTCAGGTCCAAAATGCATTTCAGAACATGAAAGTGGAGTCAACCAAGAGCACCGATGAGTGACTTGGAGGGAGGGACACTCTTCGATGTCTCGATGTCATGCGCTTTAGCTTCAACTTGAAGCTTTGCAGCTCAGCGAGATCGATTGTCCAAGGTCATCCAAAAAGTCATATACCTACAACGCTGAACGTGTCCTTGGAAGTGGCTCCTTTGGAGTCGTCTACCAGGCCCCCAAATCACATTATCATTTTGTCAATCTTTCAGTGCAATGAAGTGCCAAACCGCTGTGTCAGGCCGTCGTTGTCGAGACAGGTGAGTCGGTGATGGGCCTAGGTGGACACCTGGTGGACGTAGATGGATATACAGATCATCCTATGATGTGAACCTGTCATGATGCTCAGGTGGCCATCAAGAAGGCGACTGGCTGAGTCAAATCGTATTGTTTGTGGACATCACCTCTATTCACTGCTTCCGACATCAAAATCATCCCAGATGTTCTAGGCAATGTTGGACAGTGTTTGTCTAGCAGTTGTCCATGCCGCAATGAGTTGGTGCATTCAGGTCTTCCAAGACAAGCGATACAAAAATCGAGAGTTGCAGATCATGAAGGACTCTACCGTTCCGAAACAGCCACGGAAACAAGTGACACAGCCCCAGCCACCTGTGAAGGAGTTGAAGCATCCGAACGTGGTGGAGCTGAAGCACGTCATCATCCCCTGGTTTTTGATGGGGCAAATGGATCTCATGGATCTCTGGAGTACACACTCCCCGAAAACTAACATGGAACCTGAAAATCAGCTCTTTGAAAAGGAAACTCATCTTCCAAACATTTCCAAAGCTTCATTTGCAATTTCCGTGTTAGTTTTCGGGGGGAGTAGTCAAGTGTTAGTTGATTGCCCTGACTGGAAGGACTCCTTGTTTTGGTTGCCAGGCCTTCTATACCTCCGGTGACAAGCCTGGTGAGACCTACCTGAATGCACCTTGGAGGGATGTAGACGTAGATCGCGAAAAGGGATTTTTTTCCCGGGAGCTTTTGGAGGAACAGGAACACCTGAATGCCTATTATGGCCTCTTTGGGGCAAACCTCAGGTTGTCATGGAATATTGCTCCGACACAGTGTATCGGGCACCCTAGCAGCAGTTGTGGCTGGTGTCAGATCAGCGTTTCAAGTGGTTTCTTATGTTTGAGTACGGCTCTACTTTCAGGTGATGAAGCACTATACGAAGATGAAACAGTCTCCAAGCAGCACCCAGTTTTTCAGCGTTGCTTATGACACCTTGAAGGTGCAAGGATTCGGAACTGTTGACCAGGCCCGTACCCCACATTTTTGTGCAGCTCTACTCCTATCAAATGGCGCGTGCTTGCGTTTCCTTGCTGCAGTTGAGTGCTTCTTGCGTTTAATTCCCTGGGGAGGGTGGTGGCAAGTGTATCTGCTATGTATATATATATATATATACATATTAGACCGATATTTAGACCTGCCATTCAAAAAGATTTCCTTACCCTTCGTGCCCCCAGGATAGAAAAGTTGCTGTGAGTTTGGACTTATGTTTGTGTTCAGGCCTACATTCATGCTGTTGGCATTTGCCACCGGGATATCAAACCACAGAATCTCCTCGTGGATGGTGAGGGGCTAAGATTTGCCAACTTGCTGCGAGTTTTGGTTTCAACGCTGTGCAGCCAGGCCATACCCATGCCTTGAAAATCTGCGACTTTGGTTCTGCCAAACCGCTGGTGAAGGGTGAGCCGAACGTCGCTTACATTTGCAGCTCGTCTCATTGGCCATGTGGAAGGGAGCTCCAGAAGTGAGGAAATGACACAATTCCATGCACAGGAGCTGATGTGCTTGAAACACTTGAAACTGTGGTTTCCACCCACTGTCTTCAACCAACTTGGATCATTTTTGAATCTCCATCCAAATGGCTTGACCAGATCATTACGCAACAGTAAGGAACTATGAAAACCCTCCCTTTTTTTGAAGCTCGTAGGGCTAGTAGGTGTATTTTTACATCAGGATATAGGGATGACTTGGAATTCTTAGGTTCCCGCTACTACCGAGCACCTGAACTCATCTTTGGTGCGACGGACTATGGCTTTGTTGGAGCCCGAGCTGAGACAAAATGAGAATCTTGAGGCAGCATTGTCATCGATTCAATAGATTCATAGATTTTTTGGTGGAACTGAGGTGATTGACATTTGGTCCATGGCTTGTGTTTCAGTCAAGCCCTGAAGATTTAAAACAACGGTGATAAGATTTGAGTTGAAGTGTGGGTAAAGTTGCAGCAAAACGACTGGCTTCCCAAACAGCCCAAACCAAGGCGGAGCTGATTTTGGGACATCCCATCTTCCCAGGAGAGAGTGGGGTTGACCAACTGGTTGAAATTATTAAGGTCTGCAGCTCAGAAATTTCAGTTTTTCTTTGGTTTCTTCGTTGGATACACCTTTGGGCAAACGATGAGGTTCTGGGCACACCAACACGAGAAGAGCTGATGGCCATGAATCCCAACTATACCGAGCAACTTGGCAGGCGTTTAGTGGGTTTCACATGGCCTGTAAGATTCGCTTTGTACACACACCCTTTGATTGGGAGACCTGGTGACCAAAACAGAGATTTGCTTTGGGGTGCTCCCCCACTCGGTCCACGAAGGTGTATATTTCCTATATGGGATTCCTATGGATCTTCACTTGATTCATTCGCCACTGTTACTTGGGGGACATCACAAGATGCTGTACCGTAGGAAGAGCAGTGGCAAAGATATTTACCCTGCAACTTGTGATGGGGTTCCAAGCAACTTTTGAGTCCTTGCCAGGTCGAAGCAGAACCTTAGTCTCAATGCCATGAGGGAAAATACATATTCATATGAACAAATGTGGACAGTGAAGCTAACTCAGAGGACAGCTTTGTATTTGGGGTTTGTTTTTTTTCCATCTGGAAACAGAAGTCCTGCTGTGTATGATTGGCTCTGTAGATTGTTCCCTGTTCTTCCCTCGAAACAGCGCAGCCGTTGGAGTTGGCCATGGAGCAGCTGAAAGAACTTCAACAAAAGAATTCCTTGCTAATGAAACTTTCTGGACACGTTCCTAGCACAAAGAGCAGCGGCTTTGTGGACACCTTGCTGGTCATGTTTCGCGTTTTGGGTGCAGAGACCTTGCAGCATCTCAAGAACTTGAAGACGCTATTGCCCTTGTCTCTAGGTTTTGGGAGAGTAAGGTTCAGACATCATTCATGTTTGGTGGTAGATTGTGGCAGTTTTTACTGATTTTGTTTATTTTTCAAAGACATGTGTTTTGGCTGATGTGATGTTGGTTGTCCCAGGCTCGATGACGTGGTGCTTGAGGCCATGTGTGAGGGTGAGCCCCAAGGGCCACTCCAAGCTTCGTGTGAAACAATGGATGCCATGCCTGGCTGTTATGCGACCATAGAGGGGGTGGATTTGGCACAGTCAGCTTTAGAAGACTTTATCAACTCCTACTATATGTTTCACAATCTCAATGCAAATTCAGGTGAAGATGTATTAAAATATTCACCCTTCTTGGGTTTTGTGGAGAGTCACATCTATGACTTGGACCAAGCTAATGAGGATTATCTGCATCCTGCCATGACCTCAACGCTGCCACCAAAGGATCCCTTCAGCCCATTGCGGCGGATTTTAGGTGAACGGACCTGGATGACCCCTGAACTCAGCAAGGAATTGGAGCACGGAGCTCGGTTTTGGGCGTTGGAACGGAAGATTTGTCAAGCTTTGGCCGCCAAATCGCCAGTGAGCCAAGAAGAGGCGGAAGAAGCGCTCCGCTTGAAATCCTTTGATTATCGAGCTATGAACCTCTTGTTATACAAGATGAGAGGTGAAGAGCCATGCTCGGAACATATGGAGTTTTTAGCAACATCTGAAGTTTTGGTGGAGATTGGAGATGATCTTGTTGATTACTATGAGGATATTGAACGCAACTCTTTCAACATCTATCGTTGTTTTGTTGCGATTCATGGCTGTGACCTTGGAGCCCATGAGCTTCGCAAGTTCATTACCTCTGCAGAAAGGGCCTATGCTGCGGCCTATGCTCGTCTCGAAAAGGGGAACCCACCGCTGGCTGCAAAGTGGTTGCAACGGAACCAATCCTCAAGGAGACATAGCAGTGGGAGTGAAAAGCCAGAAGGAGCCACTTGGGAGATTCCACCTGCTTTGGAGGAGAAGTGAGGCAAAAGTCAAAGGTAAAAGATGGCAAACGTGCAATTTGCTTTCATGTGACATGGGCTGATATGAGTTGTACCGTCTTGGAGGCACATTAAGCCCCTTTTTACAAGTCAGGTCGACGTAAGAGATGCAGGTGTTGGAAGAGCATGGAATAGCCGAACAGCTGAACAGCCAATGAGCTCGAGTTCTCGGCCCCGAACGAGATGAAGGATGATAAGGCATGCCACTCTGAAAAAAGCCTCGACTTCTCGACTTCTCGACTTGCCCGGAAAAAAAAATGATTTTCCAACCTTGCCTCCTTTGGTTTGCTAGGCAAAAAGGCATTCCTTGTGAACCCATAAGGCCCCAATTGATGGGTTCCCAATGGACTGAGGTTCAAATTTCCTCAGATCAAGCCTCATCCATGGCACAAGGCAAGGCATCAAGTGGCACAGTTGATGGACAAAATCCGGTTCACCATGGTTAACCCCTTAAGGATGATCAAAGCATGTTAAAGCACGGCAATTCATGGGGTATGATTTTCTATTCCCGTATCAACTGCTGCAGGATTTCTTCCATCGACTGTGTGTCTCAGGTGTTCCGAGCGCGCACTTCTGCGGATGCAGTGGACTACATCTCGAAGCTGTTGGTCAGAATCCCACAATCTCACCAAATCAAAATCTCGTCATTGAAATTCCATATTTCAAAGGGAGAGGAGATCCATTCAGTGCAAGTTGGACTTGTAAAGTGATTTTGAAACTGAGGTGTATGATCCCAAGCTGCGACCTACTGGTTTGCAGCCTGGGCCCTACTTATCCGTTTTGGGTTCGTTATTTTCACGTTTCCGCGCCATCGGAATCCTTGGGCGAAGTGTTGCACTGTCTGAGGGCCTGCACCCATGCACTCTTCGATGACCTTCGAGATCAGAACACGCGCATCAGCAGTTCCACACTGAGTTCAGCATTCAAAGCATTTCAAAACCATACTTGGTTGTTGGAATAGGGGAGCTATCCGGCTATACTACACAAATCTTTATAAAGCTGCAGGAAACTACTGCAGACAAGTAAACGCCACAAGTACAACGAAGTAGGATGGAATGTGACAAAGATTCCGGACGTTTCAAGCGGCTTGAACCGTCTTGTCTTTCGCGTTGAGGTACGAAACCGTTGCCGGAGCACCTCTTTAACTTCTCGAAGGAGGAGTTGGTCGGGATCTAAATTTCAGATTCAGAAACAAGGTGCGACAAGTGACTTGAACTAGCTTGGTTTTTACAGTATGGTAGAGTTGGTATGTACTGCACATTTGATTCTTGAGAGCAACAGAGCACGGAGGGGTGGAGAAATGGAAAAAATTGAAGACTCCCGGCACCTACGCTCTGCAGCTTCAGTTTAGTTTCTGGATTTAATTCCTAGGCATTGATGGATGCAGAACTGCAGCGTAAGCTCGTTCCAGCTTGGGCCGTCGCCTCATTTTCGTGATTTTCATTGGGGATAGGAACCCACGACCCAGTGACCCATGACATGCTGTCGCATCCTGAGGCTGCGGCTGCGGCTGCTAAGCCAGCGCAATGAGCTGGTAGCATTGGTAGCGATAAGCCGAAGCCTTATGGCTAAACTCCGACAAACCAGTGGAATTTGGTTTATTGCGAGGAAGGAGACTGCCAGGATCAGCAGCTGTGAGCGAATTTCAAACCTAGGCCATGGCCAATGGCATCAAGGCATGGCTTCCTGAAGACTCACAGGTAAACAAGACTTGGGTGCATGTGGCCTAGCAAATGTGCTTCATATTGTTGCTTGTTGAGCAATGTTTTCATTTCTTAGTTGGCCAGTGCACCATGCAATACTGCCAAATCAACAAGGGCTCCAGCCCTGTAGATTCATTTCACTCTATCTCACCGAGGGACCCTTTGTCTCTCATGATCCCTCATGGCCGGCGGCACGCACTTCTCAGTTTCTATAGATTTCTCTGGAAAGACTTTAAAAATGCTGGGCTTTTGGACAATTTTGGACAAAAGCTTCTCGAATTTTGAGAGCCATTCCAGCTGTGCAGCCGCTGCCTGTTTCACGGAAAACCGTGCTGCACGATCCGGCCTGCGCTGCGAAACAGCATCAAGACCCGTTCAGTGCCTGCACGGACAATGGAACAGGGTTACCTAGTCAGGCTGCAATCACAGTACAGGAAATGGAAGAAGATTCTGGCCGCAAAGCCTGACACGCTTGATATGTCATTTCTAGTCGTTTCGGCCAAGCCAACATGTCCTGACATTTGTTGAAACTCACTGAAGTTGCTTCATAAATTCATATACGTCATTATCACATATCCATCTTGCGATAGTTCTGATTCACCAATTTGGTGTCCTACGGTGTCCTATGGTGACCGATGGGTGACATGTTGGAAGGGTTGGACTTTTCGAAGTGGAAAATGTTGGCTCCGCATGCGAGTGGAGTTTCCGACGGTTCCAAGCCTTGAAGACCGGAGTTCAGAGTGACCAAACCAGCCTTGAGTGCAAATGGATCTTGTCCTTACCCAGTTTAACATAATGTCCCGTAGTTTTGTAGGTGTTATACCTGGCACATGGTGCATCATTTAGGGTCACAATCATTTTATATTACTGTACCTTTCTCAAGGTGCTGGTTGCACTGGAGAAAAAAGAATCAGCTGATCAAAGGGCTGACTTTCGGCAGCCGAATTCACTAGGCCGGGGACCTAGTGAGCCAAGCGAGTTCACATTTGCTGGAACACTGCTACAACAAATCTGAAACAGGCAACAAGACTCGGAAAATCTGTGAGATATATTCAGATATCACATCCATGTGGACTCACACCTTTACGTCCTTGGGAGCATTGCTCCTTAGTCCTGGGGCACACGCACGAAATCGAACGAAATGCGATGGCCATAGCTGGAAAAGTGATCCCCCCAATCCAATATAATATATGTTGTACTTGCAAATCAGGTTGTCAATATCTTTTGATGAATCATTGCATCGACTCATGTGGCATCATGTGGCCATTCCGGGAGCGAGCCTGGTTCACAACGAGATGTGAGCCACGGACCTAGCGAGCCAGCGCTGGCGGTTCACAAACAAAGGCGTCACGGCGTCAGGGTCAATTATTGCATCCGGCAGGTGAATCTGGATCAACGAAAGACCTTGGGACTTTTTTTTGTAAGGAGCCTCCTTTGGCCTTTGAAGGACACTTGCGAAAAAAGGAATTCCATACAAATCTAATTTATCCTATGTGTAACTACACACACACACCTGTATATATAGATATACATACATATGTTATAAATACACCGATACCCATGAATGCATGCAGGTTGAAAAGCAAAAGCAACGTTTTTTGGTGCTGCTTTGCTGCTCGTTTCTCAAGGGATTTGACCATGGCAATGTACCATGGGAGTGCGCCCCGAGACCATCAGGCTTGCCTCCTGTGATTGATTGTGTGATATGTGTGTCACTATGCTCAGCGTCTCATACCATGGTGAATGTGTGCGCATCATCGGGTCAAGTATTGCATATGGGTATGCAAAGTAAATATGAAGCCAAACATGCATGATTTCGAATACGTAGTTTCACCAAACATGCATATACTCAAAAATCAACAAAATCAACAAACATCTTTCTTGATAGCAGAAGTGCACCAAACCTGCCTACACTCGAAACATGAAAACATACAGATTCAGGTTTGGTGCATTTTTGCTATCATAATCATGTGGTTCTTCCGAGCATATGCAGGTTTGAGGCACCAGAGGTTCATGTGTGGGTACAGTTGCTACAACCACCAAATTGTATCAGAGCATATTCATAAGCTGCCTGCTTCTACAGAGCAAACTTTCTTCTGGTAACATCACTCATTCAAATCTTGCTTTGCCACAAGCGGATTTCTGGTCTTTTTGGAACCTCTGAATACTTGTTAGAACCTTTGAAAGCCGTGCCGTGCCTTTAATTTGCACTCTTTTTGACCGAGGCAGTACATAGATGGCATAGATAAAGGATTCCCTGTGTTTCATCCAAGAGCTTGCCTGTGATTTCGCAGGCCAGCGAAGTGGCATCCCTAAGGGATGCTGTGGCGAAGCTGGAACGAAGCAGGTGCGCAAGCAGACGAAAGGGCAGTGTGGCAATGGCCAACTTTGATACAATCGGTTTGGTAGGTTTGATGATTTGCTCATGTGTTTCTGTGCAGTCATTTTGAGTTTGGCAAGATGAGGCAGCATGCCGAGCAGATGGCCAAAGAGAGGGCAGAACGAGCAGCAGAGATGCAGCAGGAGGCTTTGCAGACCCTACCTTGGTTTGTTCTGGATGTTGGGAGTGGGGATAGCATGCAAACCTCTGTAGTGCACACTACATTGTGTAAGGAATCATTACATTGCAAGAGCTAGCATTAGATTGCAATAGACTGACAGCATTGCATTCCCTGAGGAAGGCAGCCTTGCATTGCAGCATTGAATTGCATTAGACAGCATTACATCATATTGCATGAAATTATGGTATGGTATATTGCTGCATTACGTTGCGCCACATTGGCTTGCGTTCGATGCATGATCAGGTTTGATCTTTTTTTTGTGACATTTGTTGATATCAGCGTGTTGATTTTGGCCTTTAAGCAAGACACTACGTTGACCTACAGTACTCTGCAACCTGATGCCCAGCCGTGACTGCTTCGGTCATGTCTATGCCCTTGCAAGATTGCGCGTCTACACGCTGAGAACAGAAGGCTGGCAGCAAGCGTGCGAGGTGTTTTGGCTGCATTGGAATGTAGGATGCCATTGGCCCTTGATATTTGGGAGTGGTCAGTTATTAACTTTATCTTCTTCTCCCTGGACTGTTGCACATGGATGCTGATCTTCTGGAGACCTGCAGTAAAGTCTTGGACTTGACATCTTGTCAAGATTTGTCAAGGTGAAAGCTATGATCCCGAACACGCGAACCATGTGCTTGATCGCCTCGTTGAAGAGAACCAGTTGGTGCCATAGTGGATGGAAGGGACCTACCGGGGAACCCGGTATGGGATGACCCGGTCATCCGTCCAGAGGCTCAAGGCGAAGTTGTTCGCTTTCAGTGCGCCGAGGCAGCTCCAAGCAGAAAGAGAGAAGTTGCTTCTCGAAGTCTCGCGAGTGGCAAGGGACAACCGGAGGCTGTTGCAGGAGGCAGGGGAGTTCTATCATAATCTCCAAGGTATCAAAGCCATTCAACAGATAGCCTTTCAGATGATCAAATCATCCAAAACTTGTTGGGGTCGTTATGTTGCAGGTGCAGAGGCACAGAGATCTAGAACCGCGACTTGGTCGACATTTGGAGTTTTATTTTTGGATTTTCTTCTGCAATGCAGGGCAACTTCCTAAATGTAGGTAGGGCTTAAGTATGGTTGATAGAGTTACTGTAGATGGCTCTTAAAAATGCAGATTTCAGCGAAAAACAATCCGAGCATTCTTGTCATCAGGCACGAAGCTCATGATTTCTATGCGGACCTGCCTGGACGAGTGCCTCGAGAGGAGAAGCCTTACATGGGGAAGCGTCTCTTGGCTAAGAAGTGCCCTCCAAAATCAAAACCGTCCACCCTCACATCTAAAAAAACCCATGGTGAGAGGTTAGGAGATTGCTTGTGCATGTGAAGTAAGTGGGGAGTCCGAAGCAAAATCTGCATCCAAGTTTTCGTTCATGTGAGATGCCAAAATCGCAGTTGTACAAGAGGATCAACTTAGTCAAGTATTGGAAGTTTGCTGGCAGCGGACTGAGTACGAAAGCATGGCCATGGCGCTGCTGTTCTTGCTGGGTCTTGCTGTGGCGGTGGCCGAAGTGACACCTGAAGTGACAACACCTGTGGGACGCCTGCGGGGTGTTGAGGAGGCTGGTGTTCGAGCCTTTCGTGGCATTCCCTACGCAGAAGCACCAGTGAAGGAGCTGCGCTGGCGTCCCCCTGTGCCTTTCAAGGCCTGGGAGGGGATCCGCGAAGCATCACAATATGGAAAGCCTTGCATGCAGATTTTGCCAGGTGGAAGTGAAGATTGTTTGTACTTGAATGTGTACTCACCTATGAATGTCTCGGAGACGTCTGGACTTCCCTGTTTGGTGTGGATCCATGGGGGTGGTTTTGAATTTGGCTCTGGTGGCGACATTTACTACAATGGAACCAATTTAGTGAGCTTTCTTCTTTCTCAGGAGAAACCCGCAGTGCTGGTGACCATGAACTACAGACTGAATGTTTTCGGTTTTTTGGGCAGCGAGCTGCTGCGTGATCGCGACCCTGACAGATCCACTGGTAACTATGGGATTCAAGATCAAAGGATGGCCCTACGCTGGGTACAAGAGAACATTCGAGCTTTTGGTGGAGACCCGGCAAAAGTTATGATCTTTGGACAATCGGCTGGTGCATGCAGTGTCTCTTCCCACTTGTTGATGCCTAAATCCTTTGGTCTGTACTCTCGGGCTATCATGGAGTCTGGAGGATTTGTCGACTGGTCGGCCCGGCCCATGAGTATTAGCGAGATTTGGTTCCAAAGGCTCTTGACCCAAAGCAAGTGCAATGATGTGAAATGTTTGACCGACCTCTCAGCTCAAGAGGTGCTTGCAGCCTTTCTGGCGATTCCAGATGGAAGATGTTGCCGACAGTTGATTGGGTATCCCTTCCTTCCATGGGCTCCCACCATTGATGGTGTTGAACTTACAGGTCTTCCCAGGGATTTGGTGGAGGATGGGAAAGTCAACAAAATTCCAATGGTGATGGGCAACACATTGGATGATGCGGCAGCATTTTTCAGCAATCCCAATCTCAGTACCGCAGAGTTGGATTCGCTTTTTGTCAAGTATGGTTCTAAATCAGCGGAGAAACTCTACCTGTCTGAATCTCATGCTTCGCTGCAGAACTACAGCAATGAGTGGTGGGCTGCTGAACGGGCTGTTACAGACCAGAACTTCTTCTGTCCTATTCATTCTGCCAGCCGCAAATTGGCGAGTTCAACCGACGTCTTCCAGTATCTTCTTGAACATTCTATTCGTGGAACACCTATCGTCCAGCATAGTGATGACATCCCTTTGGTCTTCATGAACTTACCTCTCCATGCATCTCTTGAAGAGAAGCAGCTGGCTCAACAAATGGCAATGTCTTGGTATCACATGGCAGCTTTCGGTCACCCCGAGGATATGTGGCCAAAGCAGACATCTCAGGTTGCTCCCATGTTGACCTTTCAAGTGGCCTCCCAAGGAGGAAACCAGGTGAAGGATGCCAACTACCGAGATGAACAATGTTCCTTCATGTTACAATGGCTCAACACGACAACTCATGGAGACAGGACTTTCTTTGGAGTTCATCTGGTACCGGAGATGATTTCTATTTGATTGGATGATTTTTTGTGTTTACCTTTATGCCTCAGCTCTTTTGCCGATTCCAGAGTCAGTCTCGGTTTTGGCAGCAGGGCAGTGGGGTATGTCATTGGTTTCGCATGTTTGGTGCGCTCTTTTTGCCAAGTGTCCCTGGCCCGCCTTTGTTGGGTCAGGGTAGTCCCAATACGTTTCAGCATCAGGACTCATGCCTCGATGCTTGCAGTTGAATATGTACTGCATAGTCTTGGCAAGGCCACCATCGGTCAAAAAGTTATGGCTGAGGATATTGGGATTGAGAGACTTGCATATCTATTGAGATATCATGTAATGTATGTAGACAGTACATACATTACATGTGATCATGTGACAATTATATGTTACATACCTAATCTTCTCTCCAACAGATTTTTACATATTATCACAAAAAATGCATATCACAGTCCAAACGGGCATGTACTCACATCGTTCACATTAGCGAGAACTCCATTGCCCGGTTGTCCTCTGTTTCAGGGTTCCTGTGTTGTGACCATCCAAGGCCTCACTGTACACTTAGGTGGTGCAGAGGTCGGGGGAGTGGGGCGTTTACATCAAGCAGAGCATCAACTGAAGCACCAATCCAACCCTGGCAGTTTGTCAGGGGAGCGATTTATCACCTGTGCTGCCTCTTGGATGCCGTTGGATTTATGCCTTGATAGTCCATTCTTTGGTCGGACCCTTCAAACGCATGGGATTGGACCAGGTCTGAGGATGCGTTATCGTCAGACAGCTCACCACAAGCTCGGCATTTCCCGTCGAAAATGCGAGGCGATTGGTGCAGAAATCCTCATAAAGACTGCGGGGTCATCATGATGTTGCGGATGTGAAATGTTGTTTTCTTGAAACAATGTCTAAATGTTTAGAACCGTGAAATGGCTTTGTTGTTTGGGCTGTATGGGGGAGTATCCTGCCCTGAGTGTGCGCTGCGGGCAGGCACCAGGGATTCCTACAAAATTCGCGATCACAAGGCCTGCAAGACTCGTTCCACAGTTCCAATGGTCTTGTCTTGCCCCGAGTTTTCAGCAATCTGAAGGAGTCTGGAAGGAGAGAGTCTGCCGAAAGACGCAGACCTTATCCTGTTCAAGAAGAAGACGCCCATTTCTCAGCACGTCTGTCATCTTCTGTCCCCCAGTTTTGTTTATGCACGCTAGGGTGGGGAACTAGGTGAAATCTGATAGTAACTGACTTTCATCAGCTCTTTTGAGTCAAAGTGCAGGGTCAGGCTTTCCTAATTTCCTCAGATTTTTCACAGCTGCCCCGTACTTCACATTGCCTGCAGGTTCCATATGATAATGACAGGGCATCATCTCAAAGAAGAGCACACGAACGCCAGAATGGCTTAAGAGATGCAGGCAAAGGTACTCTGAGGAATCTTGGTTGCAGGAAGCATTGCAAAGAATCCTCGACGACATTTCAAATCTCTGATTTGCCTTGCAGCAAAGCAGATCAGCAGATCTTAGCTCGCAACTGTCCTTTGGCGGTTAGGCGGACTAAAGGGCCCGAGGCGGGAAGACCAGCTGTGCAGCCTTGTCACTTGTGCAACATGAATCCTGGTCATTGATGCTGTATTGCCTTCGGTCTTACTGTGGCCTCATGGGGTCCTGAACATGTTGCAGGAGTCTTCAGGCTCTGAAAGCACAGGCTCGACTTACTGCTTGTCCCTTTCATCATGACAATCCAACGCGAATGCAGCCATGCGCAGTCAGCAGTTCAGGCAGCTCGTACTACTTGAACTTGGAAAGCGGCATTTTCGAGACAGGTCCTGGACAGGCTCATTCAGGTGCCTTGCCAGGCAGCTAGGTCAAGTCCCACTGCCCTAACACTAGGATGCCTTGTGTCTGCCGAAAGGTACAAGGGAACGTGGCCCCAACTATCAGGCAGAGACCTGGCATCAACAAGTTTTTGTTGTTGCTTTGGAAAATTTTTGAGTTCATTACTTTGGAGTTACTTTGGAATCCTGAGATGTTTTGCTTGGCTTTCTGAGGAGCGTATGGGATATCCCCCTAGCCCGAGCACACCAAGTGAATCGGATAAGATACATGGCAGTGATGGATGGAGGTCAACGCACACAGCAAGTCTTCCCATGTAAGGATGTCATTTGCTTTGTGGCCTTCATCTAAGGAGTGTGTCCACAGGGGGACGGGGAGTCTCTCACAAACGATGCGCAACACATCCTGGTCATGAGGAGGTGCATGGCGTATCATGGCGTTGCATGCATCAGAGAGTGATAGCTCCAACCTCTTCAAGCTGCCAGTGTGACAGGCAGATCGGGGAAGAAAGTTGGTGGATAGAAAGGAATCAGAAGAGAAATCCGGTGCATCTCTCAGCATCAAACCGCCTTTGACCTGTTGACCTGTTGGCCTCTTGCCCTGCCTGTTGGTTGCCGAGGTGCCCAGAAAGTGCGTGGACGCCCTGCTACAGAGTCGTTGCCACCAGAATACTTCAAGCAGCTTGGCTTTACAGATAGTTTCCCATGGTGCCTTGACACCCACTTGTTTGTACATTCTCAAGGTCCCGTGGAATGGGGCGAGCTGGTCCACTGGAACCTTGGTTATTGTCTACAGCGGCATAGTGTGTCGACTTCCTTATTGCATCAAGTCATGAAGGATTCAAGGATTGAAGTTTGGTATGCTCAGGATGCACTGAGCCTCTTCACGCCACAACCAGTTAGTCCTCGGCGGCGTTTGTCTACACCAATCCCATCGACTTTGGAACAGGCTGGCATCTCTCCCTCGCTCTTAGTTGTCCCGACATGCACTCACCATCTCAAACTTCACCAGTTTGCACGAGAGCCCACTCTACCGCTGGAACGCGGCTTGCCACAAGATAGAGGGATTCGGATGGGGTGCATGGGGCAATGGAAAATAAAGCAGTGGAAAAGCATGGGGGCGATAGTATCATGTGCTCCTGATAGTGTTCCTCAGTTTTCTTTTTCAGGTGATTTTGGAGATTTTGGAACTCTCCTCCTACCTGAGGTGAGAACATTATAGAGGCCTTTTTTGTTGGGACCTGAGTGGAAGGGCCCCCTTTGACCTGCATGGCTTCTACGAGAATCGGCCAAGGTGATCGACCAAAATTGCCAAGAATCACGGCCGCGACAATCCGTCAAAACTGAAGCTTGGAAGCACTCAAGTGCGGAAGCATCAACAATGCAGGGAGTCTAACATATCAACAAAAATTGCGATTTTTTTACCCAATCAATCATGAATTGAAATGCAGCCAAACTTCAATGGGGGTTTTTCAAAAGGGTATTGGGGGCACGAACCTTCAGCAGGTGCAGGTTCGTTGATTGCTAGAGGGTTAATAAGCATGGCTGAAAATTGGAAGCAAGTGTCTATTTCCATATGTGGATGTTTGATGTGCTAAGGCTGGCAACAGGAGAAAGACGAGATTAGCATCGCTGATTCCAGGCTGTTCTTTCATTCAGCTCACAGATCAAGCCCTACCTTGTCCTTCGTGAGAACTTGTGACAATCGAAAGAATAGAAAAGCGGAACGTTTTTTTTGGTCTCGGTACTTGCCTTTTTTATTTCCTTGTGTTCGGCCTTATCCTTTGTTTTTTTTGGCCGTCGGCCGTCGTTTACTTTTTAATTTCCTTTCAATTCATTGTCCCGGAGAGCCTTCAGCTTTGATTGTTTTGCCTTCTCCTGTCCTTTTCTTCGGACATGCAGCGGCATGTGCCACAGTGTATTTAATTTTGGGTCTTGGGATGTCTTAGTGTGTGTGTGTGGCCTTGAAAGGCTTTGGGCTTGACTCTTGGTAATAGATACTTGTCTTTGGCTCTCAAATTGAGCCGCGTCCTCTAACTTCATTGTTCCTCGGCTCCTAGCACCTGTCCTGCATGGCATATGGAAAAAATAAGCGGTGTCCGTCATCCGCTACGTTGATTGTTTGTTGGGGGAGGTCTTGGTCTTGAGGTTTGTGTTGTCATTGGCCTTTTGATCGAATTTAGCAGCTTCCCCTCATTCCATTACAGATTGGGTGCCTTGGGCTTAACTTTTCCAAGTGCATGTCGCTGCAAGTTACTGCAAACGCCTGTTTTTTTGGATTCGCCCTTTGCGAAGGTTCTTGTTCAACCATTGATGGCCGCAGGTTTGGATCAGAGTCAATCACGGCTTAGCTGGCCAGAAGACATGCAAGGAAGCGACCTGGACTCTAGGCTTGATGTTAGATCCACAAAGCAAACAGGACCACGACACAGCGGCTTGATCTGGGCGTTGAGTTTTTTTTGGGAAGTCTTAGGTCCAAGTGCTCTTGTTGAGCATGAATTATTCTATATTATTATATGAATGTCGAGTATGACCTGTATCTGAGGAACAACTCCTGGTGGAGCGAGGGTTTTGTCCAGGCAGAGTTGCTGAGTTTAACTGATTGACCCAGTTGTGAATGAATTTGGTCATCGTTGTGACGTTGAGACCAACTTTGCAGTTGGACGACTTTGCTGTGAAAGGTCCTACGGATTACCGCTTCAATGGCAATGCCTTCGTCTTCTCCCTTCAGGCGACAGCATTCGATCCGACACTCAGCAGTGAGCAGCCTCATCCTCCAGATCGTCACTTGTTCATTCCCCCTATCCCTTTCACCATGATCAAATCATCATCAACATCATTATCAGTAAAATCATCATCATTATCAGTAACATCATCATCATCATCATCATCATCATCATCATCATCATCATCATCATCATCATCATCATCATCATCATCGTCACTATTATCGTCATCTAGTCGCATCACCTATATACATCTTGCAACGATTGCTGCACTGAAAAGGACAGGGCTGGTTGATAATAGAAGACTATATGCAACATGGGTATCCTATTATCCTCCTCATGATTCTTATTGGACATCTGTCCTCCTTCATCACCATGGATATCTGCCCTTCTGAGATTCTGCTTCCACCTGATTCCTCAAGTTTGGAGCTTGGTCACCAAGGAAAGCTCATCCGGATGATCCTGTGCCGTTCTGCATGGTCTGAGTCTGAGATGAAAACCTGTGCGATGAAGCAATTGAAGCCCCAGATTATGGGAACGTTGAAATAACAACTGTATGACTGTATTGGTAACTGGCAGCACTGTTCCGGTTGCTCCCCAGTGTTGACAAAGCTGATGTCACAAGAATCATTGCCATCAATTCATGATTCATGACTGAATCAGTTTCCTTCAACGCCATGAATTTGTAGTGTTGTCAGTTGTCCTTGAGGTGTGTAGTGAAGATTTGAAGATGTCTGCTTTACCTGCTGATCACCGCAAGTATTTCGGAGAGATGATGGAGGAGGTGCAAAGTAAACAAAGCTACAGCTCCTGTCAGCTCTGAGTTGTTTGGCCAAACAGCCCCAAATCCCCCCTTTTGTGGTTGGCACCGTTGGCACCTCGCAGGAGCGTGAGGTCACCCGGCAGGACCGAGATTTTCACTGCTTGAAAAAAAATCTGTGGAAAACATCCCATGACATCCATGGGGTGAGGATGATTGCGATGACATGATGCAACACATCCCAGATGGCGGAGTACTTTGCTTGGTGCCTCTCCTGCAAAAGAATGCTCTGTGACATTTCTTCCAACCTGTGATGTGCTTAAGACTTGAGACCCACCATCCTTGGGCTCTCTTGTGTTTGGTATTGATGTTGTGATACTATGTGATACTAGCCCCTATGCAGATCTATTTTCAATCATGGGTGGAGGCAGCCAAGCCCCTCCGGACTGTAGAGATTTCAAAACTCCAGTCATCATACTATGTGGAAGCCTTGTCACAAGGACGTTTTGCGTCAGCAAGACTGACTCTTTCTTGTTAAGCATGTCGCGTAAGGTTCAAAAAGGCCAACATGAGCAGTTCCTATGTGAGATGTGAGCGATACTCCAGCGTAAGCTTCGCCTGAGGTCATGTTAGGGAGAGCCTTCCGCGTAAGACAAACTTGTGTTCGCGTGAGTAGTGTGTGGGCCCCACACTTTAGCAATCCCTGCGAAATAGGAAGTTCCTTGACCTTTTCGAATCCGCTCAAATATCTCCGGCTTGAGGCTTACAAGAGAAATATGGTCATTTTTAGCAATGTTCTATGTGTGTGTGTACGCAGATATATCTATGTACACACACACATATGTATTATATAAGGTATTACCTATATACAATACTCTAGGGATGGCGATGGACAGAGAGAGAGAGAGAGAGAATACATAGAGTAGCAATAGCCACAATGACCGACCTACTGCGCCCGAATCAACAACCTGTCAAGACATCATTGATATCAGCATTTGACGTCTCTGAGGTCTCTAAGATTCCTTTTTTTGACTTTGGCTTCACGTTGTTGGAGCTTCTACGCAAAAATTTGGACAAGGTGAAATGGGAAGTGTCCAATGGAAATGTCATGGAAGCCATTGATTCACAGGTCCATGCTGGAAGATGTGCCATTGAGACAGATCGAGACCATGGATCCAATGACGACCTAGCCTATTCATCAAACCACGCATCCATGATAATTTAATTCAGGTTTATGATTTTACCTTGATGAATTCATTGATTTTCATCTAGTATCATCACATCCAATTTTCATCCAGGCCCCGCGGATTCTGGAGCGCATTAATCGAGCTGGGATGGCTAAGTTGGCACATGGGATACAGGTGAAGACCTTAGCCATTGCGGGTGGCACCGTTGCTTGGGAGTGATGGAGGGGAGCTACTAAAATGCATCCCCACACCAATGTTCATGGGATATTCCATGAGTCGCAAGTCACAGGAGGCGTCAACCAAAATGCATCAAAAGCCCAGGTTTCGGACTTGCTGGGCTCGCCTCATGTCTTGGGATTGAGGGCAATGACGCAGAAGATGCCACGGGAGTTCTTCAGCTGGAAGATGGTTGGTTTCACTTTCCACAAATTTATTTAAGTGGGCCATTTTGGTACTTTTGGTTAAGTATGGTAAGATGTCAATGGATGGTTACTGTATGCTGTGGAGACTCGAATTTTTTTAGCAGTTTTTTGCAGGTTGTCCTGGCTTTAGTCTCCCCCGATTGCCTCAACAGCCACCATTGCACCGAGGCTTTTATCCAAAGGTTGTGATTGGTCCCAACTGGCCCACCTCTCCCGTCATGAGGGGTCCAGTCCATTGGCCCATACCCTGGCAAGGCTATCAGTTTGGGTCCAGTTGGGTGGATGAATTGGGGTAGTTTCAACTGGTCCAGGTGGCAAGGCTGGTGGGGCCTTTTGACGCTGTTGATGCGATGGGGTGACCGGCTCATGGAAGAGGTGTGGTGCCCCAAGTTTTGTTGCAAGATGTAGGTTATGTGAATAGACAAAGGAAGTCAATGAGACATCATTCTGCAGAAACATGGCAAATGTACAAGTACACTCGTGGTTTTATGGACTGCGCAATTCATGCCTTTCTCATCCTTTTCTCATGGTCTATCTACAAAAAATAGATCGAATGGGTGAGGATAGATACAATTTTGAAGCTTTGGACCATGCTACATTCCACGATGGCAGGTTGTCTTGAAGCTTTTGCCATGCGTCCTGTTGGAGCAACAGGCCATGGGAGCCTGTAATTAATGGCATGCTGGATCAATGGCAGTGCCCTTGGCTGTTTCTGGTGTCCTTTTGGCTCTTTTTTCATCCTTGCTGGGTACAGTTCATGTGTACAATGAAACTACTGTTACAGTTTGGATCTGCAGGATGTTGTCCATAAATGTCAAGATGTAGTGTTTGGATGGGTCGTTTAAAGATTTGCGTGCTGTAGGCCATTACCTTTTCATGGAAACCATCTCCAGCCATCAGCAGGTGGTTCTCTTTGGTGATGCCCAGCGAACCTGTGTGGTCGCCTTTTTGCTACGCGGAATGTGAGGCACCCCAGGTGTTGTGGCATTGCCTTCGGAGTGCTTTAGAGGCAGTGGTTGGGTCACCAAACCACTGAGGTTGTGGCCATTTAAGTGGCAACATCTTTTTGTTTGTGCTCCATGGCCACCAGAAGAATTGCAGAATGTACCTTTGATGGACACCGCCTCAGCTTTTCAATAGTTTTGGAGAGCCAGAGGAATGAAGATAGGTCGGAATGCTTAGTGTTCTGTACGCCTTTGATATCCTTATATCATCCTTTATATAAGCGTGTTTTTTTTCTCGCACCAGCTTGAAGATCTCTGTTGCCTTGGTGAGTTTTCAACCCTTTGGTTCGGTAGCCTTTGCTTCAGGAAGCTCCATTTCCATTCATTTTTGCCTTTGGAGAGACAGCTATGCTTCAGCACTTCTGGGGTTATGAGCTCAGAATTCAATTGATGAATTCTGATAGATATAGAACGAAAGGTATGGCTGTATGGCATGGAGAGGACCGGAAGCTATGTGCAAACTTGGGAGGCTACCAAAACATGTACGAACTTCCCGAGAACATTGTGGCATGTTTGCTCCGAGATCGATGGGCCCAGCACCGAGATGTGCTGTACACAACGCATGACAGAGCATGTCCATGGCTGCGGCGTACTGAGGTAGTCATCAACGAAAAGTTAAAGACATCGGGTGGGCTGACAGGCCAAGTCCTGACCTCCAAATGGCAACATACATACATACCTAACAATACTTACATACATACATACATACATACATGCATGCATACATACATACATACATACATACATACATACGAATCCTTACATACCTAAGAATACCTACATACCGTACTTTTGACTTTTTCTAATACATGTATTTTAATTTGTATCTTTTTTGTGCAAATTTACAAGAACGTATGTCAGCTATAATGCCAACGTATACTATACTACTATTATAATCACCTTAAACTTGGAATATTGAAATATTGAGTCGAATATACCTACGTCTCCAGGGTTTTGGCCTTCTGTCAGGCAAGACCTTAAAGTTCCCTCCCTTCGTCCACGCGGAGTTGCGAAGTCAGATTAAAGAGGCGAGAAACGCCTTGCGCAACGGACACGGATTGCTGGAGATCGTGCAGAAGGCACGGCTCCGAAGCTGTGGGTCCCAAGTGTCCGAGTTGTTTGTTTCTTGTTGGGCTGCTTGTGGCCCCAACAAGCAACAAGAAGCAACAAGATTGAGAAAGAATGCGACGAGGAATGCAGACAACTTTTGAAAGAGACAGCAGCCAAGACATGGTTTCGGATAGTGTGACAATGCCTTGATCCAGGTGCACAGTGCCATTGAAGCAGCTATGGGGAAGCTTGCAAACCTTGTCAAGAGATATGCCCAAAGCATCCAGGCAGCAGATGGCGGTCCCATTGATATTGAACAGAAGAACGCCCATGCGCTTTTCATCCGAAACGGGTTGCGCTCTAGCATGGTGAAATAGTGTTGACAAACTGTTGGCCTATGCGGGCCTTGTGTATGTGCTCCACACAGGCCTCTTCTGAAGCGGTCATCCCCATAGTCAGGAGTTGCAATGTTTCGGGGGAAGGTCAAAGAGTTCACCAGAAAAAAATCACATCCACTTGCCCCTCAAAACTTTTCCCCGCAAAAGTCCAACAGCAGCTCCTTGACTCGGAGATGCTGGCAGCTTTGGTTGATTCAATGCCCATCCCAGGTCAAGTGCAGGAAGAGGCACCCAATGATTCCAGGGAAGGTGTATGGCCTGTCACCATGTGGATCCGTGCTTATGATGTGGAGAACCCTCACCTGACAGGCAGCCAGATCTAAGGTGTGGCAGAGTTGCAATAGCTTTCGGGTTTTCAGATGTGATGCAGCTAGCTCTGTGTTCACCACTTGTTTTTGAACCATGTGATTGTGATGCTGCAAAATTTCAAATTAGATAAATGTGACCTGCTCCACGGATCCTTTAGAAAGAGCTTCAGGATGTCTATGACCTCTTTGAAAGAAGCCGTGATCGCGCAATAGATGAAGAGAGGTAACTTGGATAAGTGGATAGCCGCAGTTCGATTCGATTCGGGTTGCTGTTGTTTGATCTTGCTCTCACTGTGGCGACCGCACGCTGCCATGGCTTTGGCTCTCCGCAGGTTCTTGTCATGGTTACATCAGGAACCAGCCTTTGGAAGCCTTGAACAGGCTGTTCGGGTGGCTTGGGCCTGGGTGATGATTTTTTTCGGAGATGAACGCATGGCCAGGCTGCGTTTTACAAGAGCTTCTACCAGACACAATGCTTCATGCACCGCATCGATGAGGAGCTTGTGGCAGTCACAGCTTTCAAGAAGTATGTGTGCTAGGGCTAGGACTCGCACCATCCCATCAAGGGCTCGGTCAAAGACTTTCTCTTTTCTTTCGAGGAGATTCATTCTCACGCAGAGGCTTTAATACAGCGAGAGAAACAATTGAGAAATTGATCCAAGAGATGGCTTGAGCACAGCTTGACCGGCTCGAGCTGCCAGATGCGCAGGCAAAAACGTGACACTAGATGACTATATTTGTCGCCTGTAAAGTATAACTACACCTTTGTTGATCCCTCATGACCGAACTTGTCGACAAAAGGCTGGCTTTAAGACTAAAATACATAAACATAAATCATCTTTGAGATATACACTCTACATATACAAGACGAAATACTGGAAATGCATCATGCTTCTTGTTTTGGACAGGATACTTTGCATGTCACTGTGCATTTAGTGCTAGTGCGGATTGCATGGTGCCTGCGCATTGACTGACTTGTTGCAGTAGCACTAGGGTCACCTTCTTGAAAAGAAGGGCCTGGCTTGATTTTGGCGTCAACACTGTGGGGGTCATCAAATCTTCTAATGAAACACATGCGACAATGAGAGTCATGGAAGCGAAGCTCTGAGAGAGCAGAGATAGCCATCGCGTGCATTTGATGATCCATTGTCAACCAGTTTGGCAACACTTTCTGGCAGTTGAAGCTTCTTTGGGGTAGCATCCCTTTTTGTCATGCCCTGTGGGCTGTGAGAGCCTCGGGGTAGACGACCCTGCCAGCTGCTTCCCATATGCATTAATTAGCTAACAGCTGGGAGATGCATGGGGTTTGAAGGGGTGGACCAAAGTGAATTGATACATAAGGGATTGTGAACATGGTGAAGACCAAAAGAAAGCACCATTTTCTTAGCTTGAATATTGGTTGAACATGAGCACCTAAGCATCAACCCCCACGAGCATGGTGCATGCGCAGGTTTTGGAAAAACACATATGCACCGTATGGAGCATTCTTTAACTTCACTTACACCGTACACCTTTGGAGAAACTAGAGTGCAAGCACTTGTTCTTGTAGAGCAAAAGCTCGGGATGGGTGCATTCTTGGCTCAAGACATGCATGCGGATAGCACTATGTCGCATAGTGCGGATAGCACTATGTTGCATAGTTTTTGAGGACACCAGGCTTCCAGTGATAGTCCATGATATCTTTGCAAAAGCACGTTTTGTCATTGATCTGAAGCTGATGTTCGTGGGCCCCCCATTGGATTCAAGAATCAGCCAGTGCAGTCAGTGTGGCTGCTCCCCGCCTTATTGTTTGACCATGGTAGCCAAGAGGCCAGCAGCAGGCCGAAATGAAGCAGATACGGTGACAAACAGAGCTCCTGGTGTTTGGTGGTGGTGTCATCAAAGACCTGTATTGACCTCAAGTTTTGCCAGGTCAGAGTGGAAATCGTGGCACATTGCTGCGACAAGGAACGAAAGGTGCACAGGCCATATGAGATCTGCAAGGTGGAAAAACCAGCATTTGGTGTTCCCCCAAAAGTTCAGGGTTTCGGTCATTCATTTCTTGCCTTGAAGTGGCACATGTCACTCCAACTGCTGCTGAAACTGGCTGTTGTGAGTCTGATGCGATCTTTGTATGTGCTGCGGGTGCTGGTGGTGGCCGGTCCCGACAAACACTGCTCAAACGTTTTGGATACTTGGAGATGGCCTCAATTCAGATTCGATGTTGATTTTTCACATCTTTTGCTGGTTACGTGACAGCACGCATAGCGCCGACACACGCACACACAGACACGCATACATGTCCATTCGACAACAAAACTGCCGTGTGAAGTACATGGCAGCAAAGGAACTGTGAAAGACATTCACTTTTCCAGTGCGCCAAATTTGACTTCTGCCACCTGGCAGCAATATGTGACATGCTTGAAACATTATGTCACTGTCATTATGGCGCAGCAGGTTCCTACATGTTCCTATGTCCTAGGCGGTGAGGTCTGATGCTGGGCAGATTTTGTGATGCGAGTCGGCCCAGGAGGAGCGTGAAACACCTCACCTGTTGCAGATCTTGAATGGTGCAAAAGCTGCCGCTGAGTCGAAAAGGTGGGATGAAAAGAACTCGATCAATGGATGAAGGGTTAGTTTGTGTGATCACTGCCATGACTGCCTGCAAGTGTTTATCGCTACCTTTGCAGTCTCCCCTCCTGTCTCTCTATCTCTCTCTTTTCATCCCGCTGCTAACGTTCCTGGCCAAATCCATCCGTTTGGTTTCCAACTACGTTCCTCACCTCTTTCTGTGTTGAAATTTGTTGAGTTCCAAGGAGTTTTTGATTCAACCCGGGCTAACATCACCTGTGACCAGTGGTTTTCCCAGGCCGATCTTCCTAGTGGGCCATTCTTTTGGTGCACGTGCCGCTGTACATCTGCTCGCTCGTGAAGATCTCGGGCGACAGCTGCCACGGAACGTGAAAGGTATTATAGCGCAGCTCGGTGGTGATTGTTCCGTTATATCAAGATTGGTGATTCATCCTTACATCAAGATAAGCATGACATCATTATTGCAGTAATCATAAAGTCGCCAAACACACTTTGGCAAAATTACTCTTGGCCCAAGTTAGTCTTTGTTTTGAATTGAATTTCCATACTTCAAAAAAAGAAGAGCTCTGTTTTTTTGATGTATATAATTATATATATATATATACAAATGAAAGATAAGTAGACATTGATCAATGAGTCATCCAATTGGGGTTGTTGAGGTTTGGATATCCACTGCTGCACCCAACACAGCGACGCGTCTTGGCAGAGCAGTTTTTGGTCAAAATATGTTTCTGCTGAGCTCCTGCCAAGGAGAAGAGAAACTCCTACAGCTCCCTGCACAAACCCGTGCGCCTTGTCTAAAGAGCCTAAAGTGGTGTCTTTTTCCAATGAGAAATGTTGATAATTAGACCAATCTAGGCGAATTACTGTCGTTTAATATCAAGAAGCATGTAGATAGTATGAAGCCAGCTCAGTTTTATGAAAGATTTGTGAGGGATGAGATTCCAATCTGCACCTGCGCAGGTCTTGTTCATTTCTGGAACTCGTGATCCATTTATGGGAGATTTCACGCTCCTGCAAAGAACCTTGAAGAAATCGAAGCTACGCCACAACCTGGTGGCTTGCATGCAACCTGGTGGCTTGCATTGAAGTGTTTCTGGGAGGCCTCGCTCTTTGTGCAATAAGGTGAAGGTGCAGGGTGGTGATCATTCATTGAAATGTCCAAAGGGCGAAGATGATGCAGTTGCCACCATCGAAGGGGCGATCCGAGCTTTCATCAAACCGGGACGCTGAAGCCGGAAGCAGGTAAACAGGTTCCATGTCGTCTCTTCGAGTGCACCAAGCTTGAAATTATCCTTCCTCCATCTTGCCAATGTGGAATGATTGGTTGCTTGATTCCCCATCTTTGCCATTTTCGGCTTGGCTCAGCTTCAGGGCCAACATGAAAAAGTCTGTATGTTACAAGAGGGTTTTGAGAGAAACCCTTGAAGGCCAGGCCCAACTAAGACATACATATGATCTTTGAATCTCTTTGGTATCTAGATACCTGATATCTACCTTACATGCTATAATGTATGGAAACCTGCTTGGGGTAAGCAAATGCTGAAATAATGCAGGTGCTGCTTAAGACACATCTCAAGTAGGACACGCTAGGCAAAAAGAAGCGACTTAACATGACTTCCTTGATAGCCATGCTACCTGGCTTGCCTCGGCTAGGCCTGAGAACTTGTCGTGCATGATGCCATTGCTCTCACTCCAGTCAGATCTTACAAGAACTATTGATTTTCATGCGCTCGGGAATTGATTTAGATTCATTGTGGTGGATTCACTGTGAATTCATATGCTAGACTTGTATTTGTTTGTGAGGTACGGGGCTGGCTCTTCTCGTGATACTTGGGTTTGAATGAACAATGGAAGCATTTTTGATGGTCCGTTTATATGAGCCTTTGAACCTTTGGGATGCGTCACTTCTGGCAACTCCGCCAATTGCCTAGGAAACTGCTTTGCTTCCGATCGGTTTTGGGTCAACTGCCGCAAGGCTGAAATTGAGTTGACTCTTTGGAATCATGAGTTGAAAATGTGCACATATATCCCTTTGTGGTGACGTCTTTCTTCGCAGGCTTCGGAGGCGGAGCTGCTCAACCACAGCCACTTTCTGGTGGCCTGGGTGGCGGCCTTGGTGGTGGCCTTGGTGGTGGCCTTGGTGGCGGCCTTGGTGGCGGCCTTGGTGGTGGCCTTGGTGGCGGCCTTAATAGTGGTGTTGGTGGTGGGGCAGGTGGCCTTGGCGGTGGTCTTGGTGGTGGCCTGGGTGGCGGTCTGGGTGGCGGTCTGGGTGGCGGCTTGGGTGGTGGCCTGCCGGCGGGTGCTTCTCAACCAAGTGCTTTTGGAGGTGCCAGAGTGATTTCATGTGATGGATTGATTCTGTTTGGTCGTCTCATGGCTACTTGCTCAGGATGTTATATAGAACTTTGTCATGTTGTTCGGATCTATGGAGTGGCTTTTGACTAAGCTCTGATTTGTTCAAGAAGGTGTAGCTACAATCTACACAACCGTACCACAGTCACCTTTGATTCTCTTGACTTCCATAGGCCTTCACAGTAGCATGGTCACCTTGCACCCTGTAGGCCCCGGCAACCAGGGCAATCAACTTGGTGGTCTTGGAGCTGGAATGGGTGGCTTGGGCACACCTGTTGCCCCTACACCTGGCAGTTTTGGTGGCCTTGGTTTGGCCGGTGGGCTTGGTGGCACCCCAGGAGGTGCAGATGTGAAGTCAGGGCTTACAAAGCATCGGAAAATGTCGGGGAAAGCTTGGAATCCAGGTATTTTGGATTTTCTTGAAATGAACCTGCTGCTGTAGGTGCTTGAAATGGAGGATTCTGTTTTTCCATGGGATCACTCTCGCAGGTGCCATGCCTGGTGCCGGCGCAAGCGGTTTAGGGATGCCAGGGTTGCAAGGGA
Organism: Breviolum minutum Mf 1.05b.01; assembly: GCA_000507305.1. NCBI lineage: Eukaryota > Dinophyceae > Suessiales > Symbiodiniaceae > Breviolum > Breviolum minutum. The sequence continues at coordinate 192,158 of DF239204.1, read as the reverse complement.
CTGGTTTGGATGCCACTCCAGAGAAGTCCTTTGTGAAAATGAGCACCGACCCTGCAACTTTGCACCAAGCCTTCCACTATGCGGACATTGCTGCAACTGAGCCATGCAGCCATACGCTTCAGATGGTAAACATTTGCTGTTTAACCGGACACCATTGCCTTTGATTTTTCTCACCAGCCGGCATGTGGCCCATGCTGCTGAGCCTAGGCATATCTTCTCCAGCGCCCCGAGCCACGATCTCCGGAGGAGTGTCGTGAACAATGCGCCCGGAATGACAGCTGTGCAGCCTGGGAGGTGCTCAGAACATGCCAATGTTCAGTCATGATTCATGAAAGCATAGTGCAGTGTGAGAGTGCAATGACTCTGAAGACGGTTTAGATGATATGATTACTAGACTTATGGCTGTGCTTATCATAGTAGTCCGCAACCTCAACATTGCCAGGTTTGTGCACCTCTAGGTGATGGCTGCGATGGCTGCTACTTAATATCACGTGCCCCACGGCGATGGGATCAGCGTGAGGGTTGGCATGCTGAGATTCTACCAGGTCTGGGTGGAGCAAAAGCAGATGGGCCGATCGCAGAGATGCCTTGTTGCTTTTGGAAATCAGAAATTTGTCTTAAAAGATCCAGAAGGATGGACTCGTGGCATTCCATTTTGAACAAGATCACGTTAGTCCACATGATTGAATGCATGATCGGTGCTTTTTGCAGGCCGAGAAGAGCTTGGCTGGCAGGACAATGACACTGGTAGCCTTGCAACTCGCTCTACAGGTTTCATTTGGTTCCATTGATGTTTGCTTTCTTTTCACACGAAATGGCTCTTGCATTCTGTCCGATTGTATCTAGTATGTGCTGTACATAATTTTGGTTTTGGATGTGAATTCCCAAAGTGAGGCGAACTTGACTGTGGAGAGCTGCAGGGAATTCTTGATGAATGCCAACGGACACTTGCAATGGGCAACAGAGTGCGATGCATCGTCTAATCTCTATTAACGTGACATCTTGCTATCAGTGCAATCAGCCAAAGACACGGGAACACAGATTGCAGTACATTGAAATCCTCTTCACTCTGAATCGGAATCATTGATTTGTACATTTGTTTATGGTCGGGAATCGGATTTCCGCGAGGAGTGAAACCAGGGGCCTTTACCTTCCCTCGTTCTGTTTCTGTCTGAGGAGCAGATCAAAGCGTGCCATTTCATGAGCCAGCTGTCATGCAAAAGTACTCTGCGCCCCTTGGCTGAAACTAGTCGAATTGTATAGCAGTATTGTATAGCACCCTATATATCTATATACACATAATTTGGTATATCTCTATAGCTTCAGTGAAGCTATTTGGGTGTGTGTTCGTACGGTTTTTCCAGAAGACATCCTGCACCAGTAGGAATTTCTAAGTCCAAGGTGTGGCTCTATGGTATGGGATGCGGAAGGGCCAAAGGGCCTCAATGTGGTGGGCCAACATTGGCCCACTTTCTTGGTAACCAACTTCTGGGACCCTCCTATTTTGCTACCGCAGGAGAGGTCTTGGAGAAGTTTATGAAGTTCCTTTCCTCTCAAAAACATGACGTGTGCTTTATGGCTTTTTCTAAGAACTATATAGCCTGGAAAAGAATCATGACATACCTCCATTTTTTGGCATCCTTTCCATTTTTTCCCCAGTTTTTGTCGGATTTTTTTGGGAGCACATACATGACCGGACCCAAGCCGTTTGAGGAGGTGGAGCAGGAGATGTTGGCCACGAGTCCTCGGCAACAACGGCCTCCTACTCCAATGGCTGCTGCTGCTTTGGAGGCAATGCAGCGACCAGGTAGGGATCCTGAGATTTTGTTACAAACCTGTCTTTTGGGAATAGTCTTGCAAGGTGGCCAGAGTTCAACTTATATGTATCAACACAAATGTATAGATAGGCAAGTATGTGGAAAACTCCTGACTCAGCCGGTGAGAAAGCGCAGAATTGAGAGTCGGAGAGTTGACTGATGGCAGGTGTCGCGGAGCAGCTGCACGGTACTATTGGTTCTGGGTCTTGGGATGAACACCGTCGCACTCGGGTGTTGGACTCAGGAAGATGGCCACTTTGAGCCACCACTGAATGTTTTAAGTATAGGATATGGACACAATACAGCAGTATAGGAATGGTATCAGAATGATATGGAAAGCACACACTTTTCAATAGTGGTATCCATTTATACACATAAAAAATTCAAGACCTATATACTGTACTTACATTTCATAGTGAAAGTAATTTCTCGCACTTTTGAGTTGGCACTAAGACAAACAACACTCTGAAAGTGACAGCTGTTGGGATTGATGCTTTGTATAACTTTGTATCCTTTACACTTTTCCACTCTGGCTTTGTGAAAGGCCCGTGCCCCTCATGCCTTCGTATTGCCGTTTTATGACACCAACATTGGGCACTGGATGAAGCAGCACGGCTCCATGAACCCTTTGCAGTCCTACGAAATGCAATCCATTCTGCAGCCGGGTGACACGGTGATTGATGTTGGTGCAAACCTGGGTTGCTATACCTTACCCTTTGCTGAGCGGGTTGGGGCTGCTGGCAAAGTCATTGCAGTGGAACCTTTCCGATGGTTGCGACAGATTGTTGCCTCCAATGTGGCCATCAATGGCTTGAGCAATGTTTGGCTCCCTCCTGTCGGCCTTGGAGCAACTCGGGCTAGCTGGGAAGCACGACCGCCTCAATTCAAGTTTTTCTCCTCACCCGGTGGGGTGAAACTTCACCAACAACAGCAAGACATGAAACCAGAAGAAGTGATGCAAATGTACGACTGGGACGTGGCACCTGAAAGAATTACTGTCTTAACCATGGATGAGTTGCTCGGAGTCGTTCCATCTGCTGGTGTAGAACTCTTGGGTCTCCCACCGATCGATGGCCTTCGTTTAATCAAGATAGATGTCGAAGGCATGGAGAAAGAGGTCATCGCTGGAGCCAGACATGTAGTTCAAATGTTCAAGCCGATCATTTGGTCGGAAAACGTGGCCTACTTTTCCTCCAAAGGTCTGACTCTCAACTACTAAAGCTGTGAAACCCCTCGAGACTTGACCGAAACGGCCCTCTTCTAAGGTCAAGATGTGTCTTTCTTGCAGTGGCAGTGGCTGCAATATAGATGCTTTTTAAGGGTTCAGGGTCCGTGACCTGACAGGTGTAGGTTTTGAGTCAGTGAGGGGTGGGGCTTGGAAGTTCTGCTTCATCTTACTACTAAAATTGCTAAGGTTGATGGACGAGTTGGAATACAACTGCGCTGGTGCACAGAATGCCCCGAACGACATCATTTGCACTGACCGTCATGGTCGTGGACATCAATTGTGAGGGTGGAGCCAGTGGTTGGTGCCGGGCAAGTGCCCAGGAGGTAGTACCGCTTTGAGGTCGTGTAAAACAGATGAAAAGATCAGCTCCAATCAGAAAGGCCACAAGCCTGGCAGGTTGAAGTTGAGGCTGGGCAAAAGACATGTGCCAAGCTATGCTGATTGTTTCGGCTCAAGGTAAGAGTGGCGTAGGACCGGCTTGAAGCTGAGAGCCGACTCCCTGACCAGGGTAGGTTCTTTTGAGAACATCGCAACATAGTTATTTTCCAGCTGTTCGTAAGAATGAACGCTACAACCCCTTTAAGGTGCATGCTTCATTGGAACAGAACAATCTTCTGACGGAGTTGTCATTCTTACTAGAAAAGGAACCAATGAAAAGTCACAAGTCATTCCAAGGTGGGTTCCCATATTTTTTTTGTGGCCTAGCGGCCCAGCATCAAACGTCTTGACACTGGAAAGCATTGCTGCCACCATGGATGCTCGGCAAGTTGGAAGTGTGCAGATTCGTTGTTTACTCATGTTTCCCTCAGTGTCAGGCCTTCAGAAACTCTCTACACATTTTGAAATGCAATGTGTAAAATCAACACTGACAAAAGATTCAAAAGATTTAAATAGTTCAAAAGATTTAAGTAATGCTTTATATTTTATACAAATATAGGAGCAGTATAAGAGGAATATATGTATACACAGAACTGCCATAAGAATAGATGGTTGCAAAACGTTTTCCTGCCGAGGAGTCCGATGGCTCCCCCCCAGTTCGCGGCAAGTCCACTGGAGTTTTTGTGGAGAGACCCCACAGACCTGGCAAGGCCCAGTTGATCATGGATCAAATGAGCAGAGATGAACAAAGCTGTTTCAACAAGTTTCAAAAATGTCGTTGTTTTGTTTCAAGCAGGGAAGGGTTGTATAGTTGTTATGTAAGAAGAGTCGGCCCACTAAGAAAACTTGACGTTGGTTTCTCCTTCCCCCTCTGCAGGTCTTCAAGCTGCGTGATATACGACCCAGCAAAGATGTGCCACGTGCAAGTAGCGCTGATGAATATGGCTCTCCGTCCCATCTGGTGGCCAACTGGGGTGGACTAGATATCTTGCAGCAGCTTGCTACATGTCCCTATGTTGGCCATTCTTGTACTGCTATCTGAGGTGAGCCGACCCCCAACCGGGGTTATGATTCTTCAGGGCATATTGGACGACACTTGGCTGGTTGGAACAGAAAAGTCTGGAAGACATGGTATTGGATGATGTTGGATGACATTGGATGATGGTGGAAAAATTGGGCACACTAGAATCTAGAAGAGACTTAGCAATGAACACAAACACATGAAAGAAAGAGCGGTGCAGCATGATTGTATGGAACCCCTGCCTGCATGCTAAGGCGAAGCTTCCCCAGTGCGGAGGGGGCATCTGAGTGTGGATCGTGGTCATCGCCGCCATTCCCGCGACCATGCTTCCAGCGACTATCGGGATTCTCGCGACCGAGATCACCACAGTGCCCTGGCTGCACATGGGCACATGGGACACAGGCTCCGCTGCAAATGCCTTACTTTCCACAGGAGGTCCTCCAACTTTCCACAGCAGCTACGACATCACCGACGCTCACGGTGCCTTGACGTTGCCAAAAAAAAGCACGTTGCGTGGTTAACATTTCTTGAATATGTATGAATATGTCAGAATTCATAACGGTGTATCTAAAGGTGAGCGTGACTGTCAAAAAGGGAACAGTCAGAAAGTGACTCTGACTGCCGAAGAATGGTTGTCTTCAGAGACCAGGACATCTCTAGATGACGTGTCTGTTGCTGTCCAGGCGAACGTTCACATGTTCGGATGCAGAACTCGAGCGTCGACCCCCAGCAGTATAGAGACCACCTGGGGCGCCGGGATTTCTACCGGGACGATCGCAGTGCCCTTGACGCAAGAGGCTCTTTCCTTTCAGCATCCTTTCAGCCATAGGAGTAATCGTAACATCATGAATCGCAACGATTCACAGGGTATCTATATACAGTAATGCCAAAATCACATAAAATCACGGCATTTCTGAGGAGATCCATCACCTTTGCGCCAAACGGCAACGTCGAGCTTGGATGTGAATGACTTCCATGGTGCTCCGGCTTAGCTGACTGTACTGGCAGTCAAAACAGCCCTGGAGCCGAAGAACAAAGAACTAAGAAGGATCAAACATGATCAAACTATGAAGCCTCGTCAATCTTGTGATTTTTTAACTTGATGCTTTTGGAATGCTTTTAGAATACTTTTGGATAATGTGTCGGACTTTTTTTTTTGGTGGCACTTGTTGCTCTGGTTGCACTGCTTGACCGGCACAAATTTGTTGGTAGCTTTGGTGCTTTCCAAGGTGGCTTCCGGGGGTCTAGATTGCCAAGCAGAGAACGTAGCAGCTCGCCTTGAAAAATGTCGTGGAAATTGAAATGATGGACATGTCAATTACTGTTGATGCAGTGGGTATTCTCCACCGACTGCTTCGGCTCACAAAGGTCTTCGAAGACTTTTTCATACGTATTTCAAACTTGCAAACTTAGGTAACTACTATGCCATGCTGCCGCCGTCAAGGGAATTGAGCATTGGACCGGACGGGATGGCGAACGAAGGTTGCCAGACTGGCTTTTAGATCCTGCAACCTATGAATCAATGTGTGCATGATGTCTATGATGTCCATGTCATGCATTTTGGAGCCCCATGATGTCCATGCTATTCCATGCTGAAACATGAAACAGCACGGAGGAAAAGGAAACACCAATCACCCTGAGGTCCGAGTGCGCCAGAGCCCAGATCAAAGTCACCTCCTTTTGACCCGAGCGATGGATTCAAGAGTTGCTTGTCACTGATGTAGATTGTGATTGGACGTGATCGGGAATCTGTAAGGACGTGTGAAAAACTGCCCGGCAATAATTAGGTTGGCTTCAAAGCGCACTGCTGCGCGAGCGGGAAGCTGTCGTCGAGGTGAAGTCTGGGTAGATCTTTGCAATTGGGTGGTGGCAGAAGGTGGAAAAATATATCTGATGGCCATGCAGGTTGTCATCCGTTGATACCTGTGTAGCTGCAAGTAGTAGAATAGTCTTGTCACGGAGGATGCTTTTGCCGAGGTGATGCGAGGGCGACACTCGGAGATTCTGAGTCAGATGAACTACAAGTTGGAGGCGGAAGAATCTAATGAGAAAGGTGAAGACCCTCTGCTGGCTTACATTGAGAATTCGGTACGCACTTCCCGGCACTAGTAGCTAGTATACTTGATGAATGACTTGACCAAGTGTGATCAAGTGTGCAAGGAGCCGCCAAAGCCGCCGACGCATCAACCTGTTCAAATGACTCTCACAGTGAAGGATCGCACAGTGGCGAACGCAGAGAAATTGAGCGGCTAGTCCGAAGACAGTCAGGATGCCATGATTTGGACATAGTTGCGTGCTATTGTGTTACCCATTGCAACAGCGCTTGTAGAAACTTTGCCATCACTTTGCTATTGTTAAGGTACGAACCCTCCAATGCCGGGTGTCCCTTGCCTTGAAAATTGGCATGGATGGTGGCCGCTGTTGGTAGTCGTTGCTCTTGTTTCTCAACGGATTTTTTGCAGGTCCTGGTGGTGAACGAAGAGTGGGGCAGCGCAACACACTCCTCGCTGCGGAGTCCAGAAAAGTCTGGCAGCAACAAGAAGGTCTCATTGGGAGACGACACAGATGCAAAGTCTGCAGGAGACGAACCTCGACCATTTACTGGCTAGAAAACTGAATTGATTTCTTAAGCTGCACAGGGGGGTGGGATGGCTTCTGGCAGTATGGGGTGGGGAATGTCTCCTGTGACGTCGATTAACAGCTGGCTTCAGCTGAGCTGCTATGGATTGTAAGGGTGAGGTAGTTGGCCGTTGTGGCATTGTCAAGACCATTTTGGAAAGGCTTTACTCCTCTCACCCTACATGACATTTTGTGCCATGGTTCAGCTGGTGCTGAGGACAAGGGATCCATCCTGTCGAGCGAGTCAGAGGTTGTTATTGACCACAAAGCCTTTGGCAGTGAACGTAGTGACACTTGGCTCGCATGGGCACAGTTTGAGAAGACTGAACATCACCTACCCTCTGCCAAAAAACTCACATATGATTCTTTGGATTATTGGCTCGCCTTGGGCCTTGTAAATGCAGTGACAGTGAAAGTGCATGAACGTGCCATGTTATGTTGCTGTGCTCCACCTTGCAATCTCCAGACCTATCCATGGTTGCACTCAGGGAGAGGATGCTACTAATAAGAGCAGAGCCTCTGTCCGCTACATGGCTTCAACGGAGGGCATGGGAGTCACATGGGTTTGGGTCCTTCGTTTTGAACGTTCGTTAGACTAAGAAGTGTGGTTGATGAACCCAAATTTAAACAAGCAAGGTTAGGACTTCAACTCTAAGTTTGAGTTGCCCTGCATCTTTGAAAGTTTTCTTCAGAGCCCGTGGATGTTTGAAATTGATGCTTGATTCCCTCTGCTGGGAGATGCTTTTTTTTTCTCCAACCTAAGGAATGACACATAGCATTCCGCATTTGCGGAAAAACAGCCTGTTGGAGGGCATTGGTGCCATGCCATTCTGGCATCCAGGCAAAGGGAGATTGATTGGGCCTCACAGGGCCTTTGGCGGTTAAGCCCTTGGCATTTCAACATTTCAGGATGTTTTTGGGATGTTTTTGGGGTGTGTTGTCCGAAAGGCCGATATGTTCACACCACGCAATTTGATGCACTCTTTTGCGGCGTGATTCTGGCCAACACGCTTGTGAAGCCAGTCTGCAAGCAGTGGGGAGCTAGGCACCAGGATTTGTAGACAACCATAGGTACGCATAGGCCCGGCATGGCCCGGCCATTGCTCGATAGTCGATCGAAACTTTTTCAGCGCTGTGAATCTTGCCAAGGATGGCCTTGGAAATGCAATACACTGGCTTTCAGCGAGGATATGAGATTGGATTTCCACACTTCACGGTGCCAGCGAGTATTTTGGCAATTAATGGTTGAGTGATGCCGAGTTTGGAGGATTTTTGCGATGGTTTCACAGTTTCACAACTAAGGTGAATGGTGGCCTCAAGCCCAAGCAATCTTCCAAGCTCTGGACGGGCTTCACATGTGTCCACTTGTTAAATCTATTTTTGTTTTGAAACGACCTTCCGACAGATTTTAAATACAACCTGTACGAGACTCCATCAGACAAGGTGGAAGATGGCCATCAACAAGAGGTGAATTTGTGAGTTTGTTGAAGTCGTTTCATCCCATGTCATCCCACCAGGATATCATGTTTGGGATCATCTACACCATCGAGCTTATAGTGAAGCTTGTGGGTTTTAAGGCTAGATTCTTCAAAGCGCCTTGGCCCGTCTAAAGTCTAAAGATGTCTAAAATAGGGACAAAGGAAGGAAAGGCAACATATATCAAAAGTATTCGAAAGTTCGCGGAGATTCTCCAAGCTTCTTCGGCTGCAGCTCGTGGTCCCTGCAATCTGAGGACATGTGGAACATCTTTGACGGCGTCTTAGTCGCGATGTGGCTGGTGGAGGTGGCTCTGAGAGACTTCATCCAATTGGAGCCAGGAATTCTGCGTGCCTTGGTTGAGCAGTTTTCATGGTTGCAGTTTGTGGTCTTGCAAAAGACAGTGAAGTGGTGCGAATCTCCAGCAAACATGTGCAAAACTGTCCATACTTTTCACAGTTTGATGAAATCAGGTTTGGTTGCACCATGGATGCCATGGTTTGTTGTTTGGCTTTGTTGCTGTGAAAGTTTGCCACGCTCAAGGCATGATGCGAATGGCACGGCTTTTGCGTTTGATACGCCTGGTGAAGACGATCCAAGGTGGAGCCAGAAACCATCGACAGGGGGACAGTCATCATGTCATATTTTCCGTGAACAAAGAAATAGATATAGATATGTGAACAAATAAGTGGACAAATCAATCAATGAGTAGACAAATAAGTGAATGAATCTGAATGGAATGAATGAAAAAAGGAATGAATGAATGAATGAAAGAAAAAATCAGTGAATGAAAGAGACAAATTGAAAGAAACAATCAATGAATGAAAGAAAAAGCGAATGAATGAAGGAATGAAATGAAATGAAATGAAATGAAATGAAATGAAATGAAATGAATGAATGAATGAATGAAGGAAGATACAAAGTAATGACTAGTTACATGTATGCATATATGTATATATACATTGTTGTGTGTGATAATACACACACATATACATAAAAGTATATATATACACATATGCACCGTATCCATCATCGATCTATTTTTTGCCTTAAGGCCGGCTCATTTGAAGTGCCAATACGCCGCAATCCTTGAAATCGAGCAAGCTCGGTAGGCTTTGACGCGCTGTACATCATGACGACGGCCATGTTGGGCAGTACCGTGTGTTTGTTCTGGTCCTTCATGCATCCTGGCTTGATATCAATCCAACTGATTGCTGATCAAAGCTGCAAGTGAACGGTGAAAGCTTGCGCAACATGGCTAACTGTCGAGGCTACTGATGACCGTCCAAGTCATGATAGCATTCTTTCTGAATGAGTCCTTGGAAATCTATTTCACTGATCCGAGCAAACCTGTGACTTGCCTTGCAAGAAGTTAGTCAGCACCGCGTATTGATAACAGCGCAATATCATTTGGCACAAACACAGTGATGACGGATGCACTCGGCATATCGAGAATCACTTGTTGTTGCGTGTGCAGAAGTAGATGCAATGTACAAACATGTACAAAAACATGCGCACTCATGGGGTACTTGCGAGGTGTGGAACAGGCTGTACCAAGAGTGCCCAACGCTTTTTGCAATCAATTTTGCATGCTATATGACAGATGGGACCTATATTTTCTTATGTAGACTGCATCCTGAGCTATATATATATATATACACTGTACATGACCGTACAGTATATATATATATATACAATTACACTATATATATAATATATCCATCTATCTCAGCTTGGGCTTCGCCACTGAGATCTCCGAAAAGCTTGAAGTCTTCGAATACTTTGGCACCACTGCCAGAGTTATGCTCACCATGTTTGAGCTCACACTGGCGTATCTCGGTGTGGGTGTGGCAAGGGAACCCGTTGACATTTGGTGCTCGAAAGTGTTGGGATTCTCCGGCAGATACTGGCCTTGGTGACTGAGGAACTGGCCTGTGGCTGCGCGAATCTTGCAAGAAAATGTGACGGACGCCAAGCTGCAGGGGGCTTTAAAAATGGCTGGCATAAGGGGCTGGCATAACGGGGTCCCATGTTTTCTCCTGACATCTTCTAGAGTTTAGGGCTTGGCAGCAAGTTGGAAGTATTGCCTTGCAACTCTGGTCAAGGCAGCAACTCTCATTCCACAAAATTTACACCAATTTCCCGATTTTTACACTGGTGATAATCGTGCGGTTGCAGGAATATTATTCCATTTTTTCCGTGGCCTACAAGCTGATTGTTGGCTTTGCAGCTGTGGGCATCATCAACGGTGTGTTTATGTGCCTTGCTCCCGAAGAAATGGTGAAGCCTGAGAGTTGAACTGTTGGCATCATAGACCTTTCTTACTATTCAGTTAAGATGTGAGATGCCACCAGGCAAGAGACCTTCAAGGTTGCAGCATCAGATGACAAACTCATGATGCGGCAGAAGGTGCAACATGGTGATACTAATAACATTTTGCAGACCAATCTCCACTTCTTTGCACGTATCACTTTGGCAGGAGCGAGACCGCTCGTTACACACAAGGAAGATGAAAACACTCTTCGAGGCAGCTGATGAATCTGGAGACGGCTTTATTGAACCTCAGCGAGAAGTCATTGAGGGTTGCTACAGGGACTAACGGCTGAGTGATGAATATGTGATACCAAGGGTCTTGCTAGCGTAGACTCTTGTACAGAGACCGCCCACCTTGGCTTTTACTGCACATCCTGCTGACTAAGGATAGAAGTGAGTTTGTTGAAATCATGACCATTCCTGAAGTCAGGCCAAAAGCAATCTGGCTGGTTGTTCATCCTGATATGTGGAGAGCACTGCTGGTAGCTGTGCTTGTTGACGTGCACAAGATTTGTTAGGGATTGCTATCCATTAAGAAAATACTCATTTGCATCTACGCAGTTGAAGGGCAGCAACTTTTTTGTTTGGAGTTCAGGTGTCCGATTTGGTGACCCGTGAACCGGGGTGTTTTTCTTTGGGTAAATCGTCCTGACAGGACGTGGCTGGCAGCCCAAGAGCTTCCAGTTAATGCTGCATGTCTCAAAGTGGTAGCGGCGGTTGACCAAAGGGACCTCCCATGCACAGGTACATCCAAAGTTAGCATCAGGCTACTGAAGGAAAACCAAAAAAAGTACGGGTAAGGTACCGGAGATCTGGAAAGCCTGGCACATAACCATGTATGCCGTATGCTATTAGAACGCGTTGAACAGGGCTCTGTAGGTGCTGAGCCGAGTCAGCGAGTTAGGAGGTTGCTGATACCTTGGAGAAAACTTGCGTATCCTTTTGCCATCTCAGGACCCACATATATTGTTCAACTTGCTTGATGATGGTGACGCAGAACTCACTGCAGCACCTCGGCTGATTCTCAGGGGTGGAGTCTTTATCATGCATTGCAGTCTAAATGTCATTACTTTAGTCTTGGCAAGCGGAAAGGATGACGTTTTCAATTCTAACAGTCAAGCTCAAGTGAAACAGCCTGCCAAAATAGCCAAAACGCCTTGCCGGGCAAGGAAGAACTGGTGAAGGGAGTGGAGCGGCTGAAGGGAACTGCCAAAGGCATTGACCTTGCGAGCTTCATAGCGGAATATCGCAACTGGCCTAAAAACATGCTGTTCTTGCAATCTCTCATTGTCCTAAGATTTTTTAACGTTTTTTTAACCGTCAATAAAACAAAATGGGTGAAGAAGTCTGACCGGTAAACTGAGGCATGTTTGCCACGAAAGTTGCGGAGAAGCTGGATTTCGAGCTTGAAAGCTTAGCAGCACATCCGGAGGAAGAGGAGGAGGACGACTGATTCGCGATGCCAACAGGTGGTTGTACTGCCAGGCAGCTGTCCAGCAAGGCTTTCTTTCACAAAATGACAAAAGGCAATTTGGAGATTGTTGGAAGACTTACTGTATGTGTTGCCTTATGTTTTTGTGTACAAGATTTGCTAGTGCTAAATTCTGCCTTGCAAGTGGACTCCGTCGCAAGATCCCTCCTGCGAAGAAAAGCTATCCTGAAAGGAGGACCTGCTTAAACCAGGCAATCTAAATGCATCCCAAGTCATAGTCAGCTGAACTTGTCCAAGCTTGAAACTCTGGCCCCTCACTGGAAAATCATTGTAAATCAAGCAGAAACTATCACAAACCTATCAATGTACACATTTTCAGCGTTGAAGTCCCTCGACGCGTGTGTCATTGCTTGGTGCAGAGCATGAGTTTCACTGAGCCGCGAATTTTGTCGACATCTCGATGTGGAGGCTGCCGTTTTCCAGAGCAGACGCATCAAGTATTGCATATCATTTCCTGGTCCTCGTTCGTTGATGAAAATCGCTGATCTTGAAGTCTTGTCAACTGACGGCAGCCTTCAAGGTTGCATGTCTTCAGGCGCTTTTTGTGTTTTGTCTCTTTTGAGTATTCAGGCCTGAGGTGGTGTAGTTAGTGACTGCCGCTCAAGGGTCATAGCTACCGTGGCCTATGAGAGCTAATTGTAATCCGGCATAGTCAGACATTTATTCTAGAGCTGGCTTGCTAGGAGCCTCCTTCTGACTGTCAAATGTTTTGTCGTCATGTATTCTTTGGAGTTTGACTCGCTTGTCACAGAGTGTGTGCGATCTGTTTTGATACTCGACCAGTAGGGGGCACATCCGTCTCACCACGTGCCGCAGCTGTCTCGTGATCTGCCACAGCTGCTGTGCAGTGTTGACTCGTCTCAGGACGACAGCGAAAGTCTAAAACCGCGCAAGCAAGTTGGTAACCATGTAATCGCTTGCCTGCATGGATAGGATCAAGGTGCATCAGGATGTATATATTGGTATATATATATTACTGAATCGATGTATTAAATATATATATGTCATATATGTCATATATGTATATATATATATATCGATGTAATATGATGTGCATGTAGATTCTTTGGGCTCCTTTCAAGCCAGTGGACCAATTCCATTGCCCTTTTTGGATCTTTTTGGTCTTTGGTGAAGCAGTCCTGGCGATTCTAGAGTTTTTCCAGGGAGTTCCCCCTATTTCCGCTGATTCTCCAGGTTTGCTCANGACCTTTTTTTTGGTTGGACTTGGTTCGCAGAAGCCGGGAACCATCGTCATCGTGTTTCACACGGTCGTCCTGGCCACCAGGGCGATCGTCGCTGTGGGCAGAACTTCAGACAAACATAGCATTCAGACTTCAGAGCACCAGATCTAGCAGCAAAAATCTGATAAGTTGTTGAAAACATTTTCTTTCCACGCGGTGTGCCCGTAGAATTGACGTAGAAACAAGCTTTGCGCCTGGGGAGGCCTGAGTGCATGTTGTTTGATGCTTGTTTTGTAGTTGTATTGGAGGGATTGCTTGGCTTGCATGTCGACCTGCTTTTAGAATTGCAGGCGAAGCTGTTGCTCAACATGAGCCACATGAGTCACATGAATGACACTCGTTCTTATGGGCATTTGCGATCATTCGTGTGAATTGAAGCTGTTTTTTGGTACATTTGGTACTTATCCTATGTGTGGTACCCAAGGCGGGCAACTCCATGCCGGTGACTCGTGGAAAAAAGAAAAAGCCACCTGGGAAGGTGAGATGCTCAATGGAGAGCAACTTTCTTCTAAGCTAGGCAGGTTGTAGAAGCAGATTTAGACCTGACCCGCAGACCCTCAGGTCTACACATTGAGGGAGCTCTGTTCTCAACGATTTCCTGGAAATGACCAAGCAGATTTGGTGATGTCACCTTCGCGGCTCTTTGCCAGTATCTTGAGCGCAAAAGAATGGGGGTCCTTGATTTTTGTCACTTGTAGTATCCGGCGGTCTGTTAAGGTTTCAATCATTTTCGAAATCTGTCAATTCGAGCACATAGATAGACATAGACAGTTTCTTGTTCCTGTTCATTTTTGGATCTGTTTGAAATCGAACACCCCAACAAAAAGTAGAAATAGATTTATACACACATGTATTTATATATATATCTACATATAATATGAATTGTGAGCGCCCCAAAAAAATATATCTATATTATATCATCATCGATTTGAATTTGAGATGTTTGTCCCGCTCATTTGAGGTAATTCTCCCGGTCGTCCCGGTGAGTTGAGCTCGCGGATGCCGTCCAGACTGGAAGCAGACAGTGATGTAGAAGGCGGTGGGTCCCAACCGCCCAGTGATAAACAAATTGTTACAGGAAATTGGGTTTCAAGACATTACATCATATTGTCTTATCTAAAACTTATTCTAGTTTTTCTAGATAATTTAGATATGTTTATATAGATGATTTTTGATAGTATGTACGAAGTGCATATATCATATGTGACATAATGATGTGTATGAAGTACATTTGTGGATCGTATCATGTTAAGTTCCAAACAAGTTGACTGGTGACCGGTGACCTCTCCCAAGAGATGCAGGGGTAGAAACTTGACAAGATCCTGACAAGAGTCTAGGTTGGGTCTGTTGCACGTCTTGACACTCAATTGTTTGTCACCTCTTGCGGAGTTAACCTTGAAGACACAGTTGATGAAAACAACAGAATCAACAGGAAGAACAGGAAGAACGAAAAGAACTAGCTGAAGAACAACGAGAATAATAGTAATAATAATAATGATAATAATAATAATAATGATAATAATAATAATAAATGATAATAATAATAATAAGAAGAAGAGGAGGAAGAGGAAGAAGAAGAAGAAGAAGAAGAAGAAGAATCAAGAAGAAGAATCAAGAAGAAGAATCAAGAAGAAGAATCACGAAGAAGAAGAAGAAGAAGAAGAAGAAGAAGAAAAAAGAAGAAGAAGAAGAAGAAGAACAGGAAGAAGAAAAATAAGAAGAAAAGGAAGAAGAGAAAGAAGAAGAAATAAGACAAAGAAGGAGAAAGAGAAGAAGAAAAGAAAATAAGAGGAAGAAAAGAAAATAAGAAGAAAAGAAGACACAGAAAACAGAGAAGAAAACAGAGAAGAAAAAGAAGAAGAAAAAGAAGAAGAAAAGGAAAACAAAGAAGAAGAAGAAGAAGAAGAAGAAAAAGAAGAAGAAGAAGACAGAAGCAAAACCCAGCCTTATGGACTTTGAATACACGTGCATACATACACACGTACATACATACACACGTACATAGATACATAGATAGATAGATAGATAGATAGATAGATAGATAGATAGATAGATGAATAGATAGATAGATAGATAGATAGATAGATAGATACATTCGTTCGTTCGTTTGTTTGTTTGTTTGTTCGTTCGTTTGTTTGTTCGTTCGTTTGTTTGTTCGTTTGTTTGTTTGTTCGTTCGTTCGTTCGTTCGTTCATACATACATCTATCCATTCATGCATACATACATACATACATACATGCATGCATGCATACATACATACATACATACAGACAGACAGACAGACAGACAGACAGACAGACAGACACACAGACACACATACGTACATACGTACATACGTACATACGTACATACGTACATACGTACATACGTACATACGTACATACGTACATACGTACATACGTACATACGTACGTACGTACGTACGTACGTACATACATCCATCCATGCATACATACATACATACATACATACATACATACATACATACATACATACATACATACATACACACATGCGCACATGCATGCATACATACATACATACTTACATACATACATGAATGAAGGACCTGGATTCAAATTTGATACAAGCAAGCCCGCAAAAGGCGAGGATATTTGCAAAACACAAACACTGCAAACATCTAGCGAACACGGCAAAGAATTGAGGGAACATGCCAGCAACTCACAGAACTTGCGGAAGAAACCAGCAAGAACATCCAGAACAAAACAGAAATCCAAGGAGGTGAAATTAGAAACCAAAAATAGACAAAAAGATGAAAGGACAACAAATCCCAAATTAAATTCGGGCCCCTTGATTTCAGCCAAGGGTATGCAAGTGAAAAAGCGACAGCTTTGAGAGCCTCACGCGTCAGGCTGGCTGAGGAATGCTTTTGCAGCGCAGCAGGTGGCAGTCAAGGAGGCTGCTCTTGGCTGGGGCCTGGGGTGGTGGTTTTTCAATTCCAGCTTGGCAGCCAATCCGAAGTGTGACTACAAAGAACACATCAGTGGCCAGAAAGTCGCAGCAACAAGAAAACATTTAAGTTGATTTTGTCAGGCTCTCACCAAGCATCAGAATCTGATGCTGGAGCAGCTGTTGGGCACTATGGACCGGGTTGCAACGGTTTCAAATGGTTTTAAAGAGGTTGACCTGAATGGAACCTTGTGTAGCGTCTTGTACCAAGTTTATCATGTACCATGTCCATGCATGTATCCATGTATTGTCCATGTCTCTTGATGTGTCAGGACGGCAAGGTGAGCCCAAGTTCAGTGACAATGGTTCCCAGTACAAAGGACCTTCCACCAAGTCCAGCTGATCATACACCGACACGATCGTGGGAATGCAGCTGGACAGGGTGAAGCTTTAAGTAAGATGAGGTGTAAACAGCAAGAATCGCTGTTCAATTTTTTTTATGGCGTAAAAATATTAATTATCCCCCTTTGAATTTCCACCAGAAAATGGTAAATGGACTTGGACATGAGTTGTGAAACTCATATACAAGAGAAAATCGATCAACAGACATAACATTCATAGCGGTCGAGCCGTGAACAAATGTTGGAAAGCAAGATAAATGGGTTCGCAACCCCAGCAAATTCGCAGGTGGATCGTTAAAATCTGGAGCATTTTGTAGTGAAATAGTGGTTACATTGGCATTTTGAAGCCGAATGGCCATGCAGAGTTTTTGTAACTACAAAATGAGGTTTACAAATCCGTCAGTGAAATTCACAGCGGGATCGTGCACCAATATTTAGATAGATATTAATGAGCGTATATATAGCTCAGAGCTGAAATAGAGCTGACAAGCACGCAAGACTTGTTTTTATATACAATTTTTTGGCATCCAGGTCAAATTACTACGTTCAGGTGCAAGCGCTTTCAATCACATTTTCAAATCGAGTTTTGTTGAGCATCCCTCGGAACAAGTCTTAAGGTAAGCCAAAGATCCTACATCCAGCGACTTGGATTGATGGAATGAATTTTCCAGTGAAGAGTTCCATGGATTTCAATTTCCTCCCATGGATTTGATCACACAGCAAGAACCAAGGTTGAGCCATATCCACCTCCTTTGCCTACAATGCCTCCTTTACCAAATCAGCTAACAGACCAAGAACGCAGCTGGACCTTGAAGATTGGTTGATTCACACATTACTGTTGGAGTTTTTTTGTTGGTGGAATGAAACGCGATGCTTCAACATGCGTGACTTCGGCATCACAAGCCCTGTATCTACCAAGGCTTGCCGTCGCCTGTGAATGCTGCAACCCGGCTATCTGATAGTGGTGTGCCCATTCAACAGGGCGCATCAGAGGGTTGTAAGTTTTTCAGCATTTCAGTTGAAGCAAGTTTCACTTTGAGGCCGAAATCCTCCATGAAACATTTCAACTGCCATCGTTTCCGTTCGTCGATCACATCTGAGGATAGTTTTCAGCATTCGAAAGGGGCAGGGGAAGATCGAGATGCGACAGATTCAAGGAGCATATCGGAAAGAAAGACATGTGGCTATAGTATTGAATTGGTAGTTGCATTTGAGGCCGTCCAACTATTGCAAGCTTATGCTCATGTGGAAGGGAGCCGATAGATTTTCACAATTCGCTGCGAGGAAGAAGGCAGCAGGATTGGAGATAGCCGATGGCATGACAACAGTTCCTTTGGACACTTGGATTTGCAGACAGTCCCATTCCGAGGGCACTCTCTAGATTGCAAGGTACCCCAGTTGCCCAAGTTGCCCTTGCATACCAACTGATTTTGTCCTTCACCTGTTGCTCCAAATGCCCAAAAAAAAGCTAAGTGGGACGCTCCCAGATCTGTTTTTTCCCCTTCTTTTTTCGCGAAGAAACCCTGGAGCAACCATGGCAGAAAAGGGCTGTGGGGGCCAACCAAAAGTCTCCGTTTGGCAAGGAGCGAAATATCACCATCGAGTCGAGAGGCCTCGATGCCGCCGATGCCTCTGCTGCAAGGCGTGCATCTGTGAGTGGAGCTACGGGGCCCGCCGGCCCCTTGGCTGAAATTTTCGGCAGAGTCAGGAGCATCTGCAAACCTGGTGTTTTGAAATCAACAATTTTGCATGGGATTTGATATTTGGAGGAGGTCTCTCTTTTTTTTAAGTGAGAGACTCATATTTCCATTAAATCTCGGCACGTCCAGCTTGTCCTGCTGGTGAGGGTTGAGTAGCTATCAAGAGGTGAGGATTCGGTCATTCTCCAGCCTGTCGTTTTCAGGCAAGAAGGAAACAACCCTTGCCTTCCGCAAAGCTGAAGACTTCCTGGAGTCCATGAAGATGCCATTTTGGCATCCAGGAGGGGCTGTCAGGGGAGGGGAACTTCCATGAACTTAAATAACTTCTTTTTCCCCTTGGCAATGGTGGCCTGGTGGCAGTGGTACCGCTTGTTTGCCACTGTTTGGGTGCGGATCTACATGGTTCTAATACTTGACACCCCAATTCTGCACATGGAAATCCAGTCGTAGGAAAAATGTTGGGAAGGCAATGTAAAAATGTTGAACATGTGTGGGAAACGTGGCTGGCAAGGGTGCCATTTAAGGGCCACTTGGAAATGCCGTCTTCTTTCGCCGCTGCTCCAGGACGGGTGGTGCGAACAACGCAGTTCGACGCCTTCATTTGCGCGGTCATCATGTTAAACACATTAGTGAGCCTGGGGTGGCACAGATTTTCTTTAGAACTAGTACGCGGGTGTGCGCAACGTACACGTATACAATCATAATTATATATAAATGAATATTGTACCGAAGGGTCGCCATTCAGGACTACCAACCTATGACATATATGACTCTTTCCAGTGACACCCCACAAACCCAGTGCCAGATCTTAATGATCACAATCGCCAGTGGAGTTCCTCAACTTGCTAAGCCAACTGGCCACGCTGGTTGAGGTTTCAGGTCTATTGGAGTGGATTTGTCGCCAATGATCTGCCAATCCTTTACGGAAATGAAATGGCAGGAAATCAAAGTAAGCAACATGTCATAAGATGTGGGATTCTATGCTATGGAGTGATATCGCACCTGATGTCCCTACCCCATCCTACCCCATCAGCTAGCAATAAGAAACCCCCATCCTTAAGCAGATGAAGAATCAGGATGGCCTTCGAATCACAATACCTCGGGCTTCAGAGGGGCTACGATCTCGGTTTCGAAGGCTTCACCCTGCCCGCAAGCTGCCCGGGCTGAAGATGGGGGAGGAGGAAGATATGCCCTGCAGTTATGTTTATTTTCTATTCAAGACTAGATTGACTAGATGTGTCTGATTCGGATCATTGTAACGGGAGGTTCCCAAAATTCTGAAGTCTTATACACGGTTTTTTCTGGGAGGTTCTCTCGTCCCTTGTCTCAGTGTCACGATGCGACGCGTTGCAGAGCTACGACTGAGGTGAGGAATGGCCGTATGCGGACTTGGGCTTTTACATGGTGGCCACAGCCTCGGGCAATGGTAACACTTCCAGAGAAGTCTTGAATATTATTGCCTCTTCATTGAGTTTAGATCCAGGAAGATTCAAGGTGCTCACGATCTGCAGTTTTGGCAAGCTGAGGATTATGTTTTTGGCGTCATTTACCTCATCGAGATATGCATCAAGATTTGTGGTCTCAAAATGGACTTCTTCAAGGACCGGACGATTTCTGTTGGGTGATGTTGGTCACTGAAACTTTGAAACGTACGTTTCAGCAGCGGTTGTGGAAGGATCCTTGGAACTATTTCGATAGCTCCTTAGTGCTATTCTGGGTGATTGAGAAAGCCTTGAGCGCTTATGCAGTTTTGGATCAAGGCCTGTTGCGATGCTCAGCAAGAACTGGAATTTTGCAGTGACACAAGAATCTCCACATGTCAGTGGTTTGACAATCGGAATCCATGGTCAAAATGTTGACATTTTTGAGCTACCAAACATCAATAGTTATTTGTGATTATTTAAAATTTGTACCAATTTGTGCTACAGCATCACTTGATCAATGTTGTTTGCCTACTGGCCAAGTTCGATTCCAAATGCTGTAATGATTGCCGCAAGACGATTGTGTAATAGCACATGTCCAGACTCTAGACTGTTTGCTTTAGATGCTCAACTGGGGCTTGAAGTACTGCATCAACAGGGCGAGGACAGTGCAGACACTGCGTACTCAAAAGGGCGGCACCACAACCAAAATCCTCAGCAAATTTGAAGTTGAGAGGAATTCGACTGAAAGGTGTTGAACATATTCAGTCGAAACTTAGGGTAAACATCATACTTAAACCATTCCATACAGTAAACCATCAACCCATGGCAATCCATGAAACCACACAAATAACAATCCACCACATCGATCATCGAGCCATCAATTTGTTGGGCGCCTAAGGAGTGCTCCGTATGGGACGTGTGCTTCGACTCTTACGACTGGTCAAGACCATACAGGGCTTTGACGCACTGCGCCTTAGCTGCTCATGCTGCTCTACAAAGCAGAAGCGCACCGCTTGTGAGAATCGGAATGCACACACACACACACATATACCGGTATATATATATATAGATGATACGTGTATATCATAATGCTATATAGCAATATAATGAATATGATAATCATAATTTGAACATAAGTACAATCTAGAATGAATCACAGACGCATAGTTAAGATTTAAGAGTGAATGAGACAATTGATCATCAAAAAACCGAAACTAATTACAAACCAATTATCTTATCAATAATGCATACATGAATAATTTGCAAAATCAATAGCATCATGACCATAGACATACATGGGCACATTGGAATCAATAGATAATTGTGTTTGCGGTTGGCAGGTTTATCCGGTTCATCCCTGGGGGTTTGGGCCAAGTTGACCAGCTGCAAAATGGTGCTGCAGGTATATCATGACGACCGCCATGCAGGGCAGTGTCACTGTTCTTTTCTGGTCCTTTGTGTTGCTGGCCGTGCACTAGTTCAAAAATGGTAGTACATATTGCGTACGGTAAACATACACACTTTGACCAAATGTGTTATTTGTAGCCAAATAAATTTACTAATGTTCCAATTGGAAAGGTTTGATGTAAATTCTTCCTTGCATCGTTGGCATATGTTTGCTTCATTAAGTGAATGGGCAAAGACCAGGCCTCTTGAATGAATTGGGAACTCTCTCACTCAGAGTTCAACTGAGGTTGCTAATGGTGGTGCAGACCCTGATTGCTTTCACACTAAACCAAGCCCTTGACCCCTACTTCAGGGACAAGACAAAACCAGTGCCTCAGCTATAGATTATCGAATCTTTGGGCAAAACTGTGACAATTCTGGGCGTGAATTCAATGCAGCAGCTTGGAGCCACCGAGGTGCATCAGCAGCATCAGGTCTTTGAATACTTCGGCACAGCTGGCAGGGCCATGTTCACGATGTTCGAACTCACATTAGCGCAACCTGGTGGAAAGATTTAATATCTATTTCCATTCAGGGAGGCCTTGTTACCAATTAGCCTATGTTTGTTGGCCTTGGGTACAGGAGTCAATCGAGCGCTGGGTTACAGGGTTTTGCTGTTGCATTTGTTTCACAAAGCTGTGATAATGGCTGCATCCACAAAGGCAAAGGTTAACGGAGGCCACGGCCTCACAAGTATCCACGGGAGCACGAGTGAACACAGAACAAGGGTGCCTTTATTCACCTGAACTGCCGGTTAAGGAATTGGCCTACAGCTGCTCGAATTCTGCAAGAGAATGTCACTGCCACTTGTCCAATTTTCAACGCTTGTATGTGGCAGTTCCCGTCGGGTTCCAAGTAAATACGCGGGCGCCAGCGGAACGCACTTGTTCCAAGGAGTACTATGCAATCTTTTCTGTTGCCTACAAGCTGATCATTGGATTTGCTGCGGTCGGCATTATCAATGCCGTCTTCATGCAAGAAACCTTCAAGGTTGCGGCGTCTGATGACAAACTCATGATGAGACAGAAGGCCGGAAGATGAATTGACAATGTCCGGGTGCCAGAAATTGCCAAAGGCATCCAAAGGCCCTGGCAGGATGGTAGCCTGATCCCTGTAGGATGAGTTTAGTCTACAAAAGGGGCATTTTCCACTTACATGTTTATTGCAGGACGATCGTAGAATAAATTTTTGAATTTAAATCTGTGGTGTGCCCCGGAACTGACAAAAAAGAGTGGTCAAAGTGGTCAATCTGGTGGCCATCGACAGGAGAGGGACCGCATGTTGCACACAAAGAAGATGCGAAACTTATTCGCGGCAGCTGATGAATCCGGTGACGGAGTACTGGAAGCTTTGGCTCAACTCACTCTGCTGTTGCTGGAATTTGCTGTTGCGGTTTTCATTGGAAATGATCGAAAACCAGACGTTGCAATGATCTTCAGCAGCTTCATGGTGAAGTAGGATTCAGTAGGATGTGTTAGTAGGGGATGATGTTTGTGTCCATGACGTTGGAGCCCAAGAATCCCTGGGTTGAATAGCTGTTCGCTGTTCTCCTTCTGACACTGAGGATCAAGATGAGTTTAGGGAGATCATGACCAGTCCAGATATCAGGCCAAGACTCATCATGTCCGTTTTGTCATGACGTGATGTTATGATGTGGGGTGCATTCACCCACTGTTTAACATGTACACTGCGAAAGGCTAACAAAGGCAATGGAAAATCCCCCATTCTCAATTGGAAATACATCTTGGTGAATAGTCCATATTCCATTGCGGTGTTAGTATGCCAGAGGGTGAGGGTAATTAGACTTGATTGCTAATTGTTGAGTATGACAGGATGTGGCTAGCTGCACAAGAGCTTCCAATTCGAGATCCAGATGTCCTGTGGAAACTATTGGATGATGGTGATGCAGAGTTGACAGCTGAATCTTAGTTGAGAGAGTTTCGCGTATTGGATCCTTTTTGTCACTAGGATATTGCAATAGAATTCTATGACTATGTCATTATTTTTGATTATCCTGCATGGTATGTGTTCTGGATATGTACATTAGTATGTATATGATTGTAAAAGAAATATAATGACATATGTATTACTGTGTACAACAGGTGTATATATATATATTTACACATTATGATTATCATATATACACATGAATGCTCCACCTAGAACTACCTTGATGTGGATTTACAATCATTGTTTTTTCTCCAGTTTTTACAGGTATCTCCCGAATGGCACTGAACAACTTTCGTTTGACTTGCAGTTCATGTGCCTTCATGAACTCAGGACGAGCTTGTTCATGGCGTCGAACGGCTCAAGGGAACTGCCAAAGGCATAGACCTTGCAGCCTTCATTATGGAACACCGAACCATAGCTGCAAATCAAAGGGTGAAGCCGGTGAAGCGTTGTAGCAGGATTTGGTGAATCCCTTTTTGCCTTCGAGTTTCCCGCAAAAAGATGCAGAATTCACGAGCATTGGAGATGCCAAGCCACATTTCTGTGATGCCAAAAGCACAGAATCTAGTGGGCAAGCTACGATCTTTATCGACCTTTGCACCGCATTTAAGGTAATTTTCAGAAGAGGATCTGTGACAAGCTTGGGATTGAGGAGTCTGAGGGTGAAGGTGACGATGATGACTGATGTACAGCCGCTGCTGTCTGAAGGCGGGCTTTTGTAATCTCTTTTCAGAAGTGCATGGATTTTTTTGTTTTTTTGGGCGGCGACCTCAACTCATTCATTCCTACTGTTTTCAAGCAAAAGGCAGGAAAACGGGTGTTGGTGTTGGGTTGAAATGCCTATTCGGTTGGTGCAGAAGCCATCGACGGTTATACCAATGCTTGCATCACTCTGCAGGGTGCTGGCCGCATCTTTTGTTGATGAGTCGGTGTTTTCAGATGATTCAAAGGATTCTTGTAATAGCTTAAACAATTTTGGATTTGTAGCTTGCACATCTTGGGAGGCTTCCAAAAAGACGACCCGCCTTTTGGGACGGTTCATGTCTACTGTACAAGTGTCTGAAATCGAAACCTACAGCGCCCAACCCAACGCCAGGCACACAGTGGCAACTTTCGCGAAAACTTGAAACTGGCTTGTCCATAAATGAGAAAAGCGTGCCGCCGTGCTGCGCTGATCTGACGTGTTTTGGGGCAAGTGAAGTCTGAAGCTTTTCTTCTTCGGTAGGTTTGAATTTGTGAAGGGTAAAGAAATGAGGCTGAGCCTCTAGACACCAATGTGGCGTTTGTTAGTGCAAATGATGAACATCCAACCGCATTGTCACATGAGTTTCACAAGACGACAATGATGGACCGAGCAGCCATTGAATTCAAGCACGCACGGCTGTTTTCAAGCCTCTCTTCAGGCTTAAGGCTCCGGATATTCAACAAAACGACAGCCGATTTTTGTTTTTTTGCAATCACTCAACCAGCATTTCGACATGCGAGTTGAAGGTTTTGCTACGAGCTATGGACATCACGTGCTACTTAGCTGCAGCTATGGAACTCCCTTTTTGGTCCTGAGATATCCATTCATATCCTGGGATGTTTTGGGAGTCCTTGAAGCTTGGTCCAGGCTGGCTGCGGTCGACCCTGCAAGTGGAACGATCTCTTGTCATCAAGGCACCGGGGACTGTGCAGCAATTGTGTGGCAGAACTTGTTGCACCATCAACTATCTGTGAGGCGTTAGAAGAGCACCATGAGCAGATGCTTCGTGAAATGAGCCAAAAGATGGAGGCCTTGGGGCTTTTGCATCAAAGGTGGTCAAAGATGATCAATCAAGTGTTGTGACATGTGATGCAGTTGTGATGCCATCACTGAGGCTGTGTACACACGAAATGTCATACAGCCGCTTCCTGGTCAGCTCCATGGGCACAACAGCATGAATCTCAAAGTTTGAAGCGGTGCGATTGGAGTATCAACATGTAACCAGCGATTGGAGTCAGAGGGTTGGAGACGATACCTAGGCGGGTGTTCCACCAATGAGGATGAGGCTTCTCAGTTCAGTGTTCAGGTATGTTCGACTATTTTTCTTCATTTCTTTGAGCATCTTTGAGCATCTTTGAGCCATATTTTCGGGAGACAAAAGGACTGCAATTTGGGCGGTCTACGTGCAGCTGCCAGTGATGATGGAAGTTTCACGAGGACCTGGTGGAGTTGATTTGGAGTTGATCAATGGATAGATCTTGTTCCGCAGCCTCACAGGACAGTCTCCTCTGCAACCCAAGTCACCCAAGTCGAATGTAGCAACGCGCTTGGCTCGGTGGCTACCTGGCGTCGAATTTTGAAGGGAATTGGTCAAGAGTTGGGCATAGACATCTTTAGATGGTCATACATTTGATGGACATCAGATGGTCAGTGCCTCCAAGGATTCGAAAGGCAGCCTTCAACTTCCAAAGGCTGCAACATCTGCAACCATCTCCAGCAGAAGACAATCTACCCTCCTTACCGCCATCAAACAAGGCGAGTCATGGCAGTTCTATTCAATTTGGTACATGAAGCCCCTTTGTGGCGACATACCTTGAAACTTGACACTTGTGGGTAGATTCCTGTTGACTCTGTTGACTCAGATTATCTCAGAAAAAAAAGGATTTACAAGAACTTGCAGATATTTACAGTGTATTTCAACTGTTTCCTGCTTGCCATATTGCCTCACTTGCAGGTGGAGGTGGTCGGGCCAGCGACCGATTGTCACAGGCCTTGCACCGACCAATTTGGCATCCAGGTGCGGCCACAGGTGATTTAGGGGATTTTGTGGCTGTAAGTTTCGGACCAGAAATATCATCTGTCAATTCTACTATGAATATACTGTATAGATACTTCTGGTATATGTATGTATATATACATAAATGTACACTATAGTCTGCAGCAAACATATCTTTTACCAAACATAACTTGTTCCAGCTGCACACCTGCTATTGGATGATTCTATGTGTGAAAATGTGTGAGATATGATGATACATGATGAATCGCCAGCCTTTGCCGGCCATATGGTGAGGACAGTTCGCAGGCACCACACAATTTGATGTGTTCTTTTGCGTCGTCATCCTCTTGAACACGATAGTGACACCCTGCTGCAATGCTGTGAAAAACAGAAATTCTGCATTAGGGATAGCTGCCTCAAAGGTGCATCTCAATGTCATTTTTTACAACACATGTCTTAAGCTTTTCCATCTGGGTGGGCTGAAAAAACCCTTGCAATCAAAGGATGGGCTTCGAGCTGCAGTACGATGGGCTTCAAAGAGGCTTTGATTTGAACTACCCACATTTCGATGCGCCTGCAAGCCTCTCAACTGCAAAGTAATATTATGTGCTCCCCCCTCCAAAAAAAAACTCAGAAGACAATCGCAGAATCTTCTGATGTTTAAATGTATAGAAATGCATCGAGCACATATTTACACAAGAGTTTTACTGTAGAGATCCTATTTCCATTCGATGACTCGAGTTACACCATAACTTTCTGATCAGATCACCGACCCTTGATGCAGATAGAATATCAGAATGTCCCGTTCGCAATTCATTCGTAGCTTCAATGAACCTCTTGTCAGTTCAATGTCATCTTCCATCGTAAAGATTTATGAAGCCCTAAGCCCACAAGCCTTTTTTTCGGCCAGCTATTTCTAGTGTGTGTATCTTCTTCAACCGAGGTGAGCTTTGGCCACAGGCCGAGGTGGTCTTTATGGTGCTAGCACCTTGGTCTTTGTTTACCAGTTAGTTGAGATTAGTTGGTTGTTTCATTGATGTTTGTTGGTTGTTTCATTGATGTTTGTTGGTTGTTGATATTCTTGAATCAAAGAAGTTTGACAGATTTGCATTTGCAGAATCCAAGGCATTCTAAATTGATTCTGAGAGCTACTATTATTTATATATCGTAAACATATTCACAAGATTGCGATATTGGGGGACCGATTTGGAGCTGGTGGCAATGCATTCATTTTTCCCTCCCATCGAAGGGTAGTTGAGGACTGGGTCTTCGGTATTGTCTATGTCATCGAAATTGTGGTGAGAATCGCTGGGAGCAAGTGGGCCTTTTGCTGCGACCCATCGAATGTGTTCGATGCCTCCCTAGTCTTGCTATGGCTGTGTGAGCTTACCCTGAGCCACTACTTGTATGTGGACGCTGGACTCATCAGAGACTTGGAGTTGTTTCAAGATGTCGAAGTCGAATTTTGTTAATGGTCTTGAAGCTATTTACATGTCGGAATTTGTGCTCCCAGACATTGCCATGGGTTTCCCGGGTGCTTGGATCTCTTCTTGGTGGTTTTGTCTCCCAGCAACTTTTGAGAACCTCAGGAACCCTTCGGCTTGCAAGAGTTCTTCGACTCTTACGTCTCATTCGAACGATTCATGGATTTGATGCCTTGTGCCAAGCCTGATGCCTTCAGTCGAAAACGAGTCTCCAAAGTTATGGGTTGTTTTTACCAGATTCAATTAGGTCATTTGCATCCTTAGCCATGATTCGATTAAGGACGAATGTTAGGCAATCTGATTTGTCCAATGTTGTGGCACTGGCCATGATTTGTCGATACCAGGTACATCATGACCACTGCTATGTCCGGCAGCTTGATGGTGCTATTTTGGTCTTTTGTGTGGCTCAGTTTAAGTTGGATCCAATGGTCCAGTTCAAGGTGCACTTTCAAGGGTCTAATTATGTATGTCTAAGTGACTTTAACGGTTCTTGCTGCAGTCAGTCTCAACATTTGAGGCTCTTACTGGTGGTTCAAACTACCATGGCCCTTTCTTTGACTCAAATCTTAGCTGGCTTCTTCAAGAACTCAGATATACCTGCCGCCTGGTTTGCAATTTGTTGTGCGTACAATGGTGCCTCTTCTCAAAATGTCTTCAGAAGTGTCAGAAGACAGTGCTACTGATACTGGTTTCAGACATTTGATTGTGAACCACATTGAGGATGCCAAAAGGCTGGAAGTCTTTCAATACTTTGGCACCGCTTCTAGATCTATGTTCACCATGTTTGAGCTCACACTGGCGACCCTTGGCATCCTTTTTTGGTTGAATCTTGCAGGACGTTTTTTGTTGCCACAGCTCCTGTTGAGTGACATCCCTGCCATGGCATGTGAATGCCTGCGACCTAGGAACTGGACAATCGTCGGCCGCAGCCTCACAGAAAACGTCTCTGATCCTTCCGTTGCATGAAGGTTTTCAACAAATCGTGATTTGGGCAGGTTTGGCATATCCTGTTAAGGTATTTTAATCATTCGTTCTATAGCATCTCATTCCGGAGAAAAGTCAGAGGGCGCAGAGAAGCTGAATGTAGTTTTGCGATGCTTTGGATGTTATCAGAAGTTGTTTGACCATCAGATGATGCAAATCTTTGTTTTTTGTGCATCCACATATCTTTGTTTTTTCCCGAATGCGTAGCGAAGGGTTCTCGTTTAACTCTGGCGGTCTGGAGGTTGGAGTCGTGTTCGCCCAGCGTTGCTTGCACGACCGAAACCGTTCGCAGCCATTTTCGCAACCGTTCGCAGGGTGCTCGCAATGAGGTCGCTAAGCCTCACCATGGGGTGGCGCTCACAGAGTGTGATCAGGATGACGCGCTCCAGGTCGATTTTCTCGCAAATAGCGTGCTTTTGTTGGGTTTTGGGTTTTGTATGGTTTTGTGACATGTGTTAGCCCGTCGTTTTCTCGTGGCAGGCGCAGCACTTTGTGCTGGTGCATTTTCCAATTTCGTGGCAAGCCCATCACACATGATGTGGCGAAGCTGCTGTGACGATGAATCGTAGTGGCAGGGCTGAGAATAGAGAGCGGAGTAGCTAGACTAGCTGAGAGTATACCTGAGTGTGCTTGAGAGTAGCGTAGCTAGAGTAGCTGAGGGTAGCTGAGTGTACCGGAGAGCGTAGCTAGAGTAGCTGTGTTGCAGTTTTCACGTCGCTTCCGTTTCTGCATTCGGGTTCGTGGATTCTGTCTCGTACGAGACAGCAAGGTGCTGGCCCAAGTGCAGTAAAAGCTCAGAGGGTTTGTACTGTAAGACAAAGCCGGCTCAGTGCAAGGAGTATTTTGCCATTTTCAATGTAGCTTACAAGTTGGTCGTTGGCTTCGCGGCTGTTGGCATCATCAATGCGGTGTTTATTCAAGAAACCTTCAAAGTGG
This sequence comes from Breviolum minutum Mf 1.05b.01, assembly GCA_000507305.1. Classification (NCBI taxonomy): domain Eukaryota; class Dinophyceae; order Suessiales; family Symbiodiniaceae; genus Breviolum; species Breviolum minutum. The sequence goes on along the minus strand of DF239204.1, from coordinate 162,596 downwards.
CCGCGTCGGATGATACCGTCATGATGCGTCAGAAGGCAGCAATCAGGGTATGGCATCGAAAACATGAGTGGTGAAGTCAGCTACATCATACATCGGTGTTTCATTCTTGACACCTGACTTCAAATGGCCAGGAAAGGGATCGGCGCCTCCATACCAAAAAGATGCAAACACTCTTCGAGGCAGCAGATGAGTCAGGTGACGGGGTCATCGTTTCTGGGTTGCAATTCTGTTTCAACCTTTTCGGGTACCAGTTCGCCAAAAGTTATCTCACATGAGCAATGAAAAAACAGTGTTTCTTTGGTGGTTTGAGGGACAATACAACCCTTTGAAGTTGGAATTATTACGGCCCCTTACTGTTGACAAACGATCCGTATTCAAACGGGTGCCAAACAATGTGAATTCCGTCCTAATGTGAATTCCGTTTAAAAATTATTTAAATACAGGACGTAGAAAAAATCAACTGGTTCAGTGTTTCTGCGTTATTGTTGTTTCCCTTCCTTTCCTTTCCTTTCATTCACTTTCATTTACTTATATATATAGTGTTTTCATGGTTTTTCATTCACTTCCTTTCCTTTCCTTTGCTTTCATTTAGTTGAAAGATTACCCCAAACCCAAAACAACAAAATATTTCTTATCAATTGAAGCTTCAAGTGAGAAAAGAAAAACATTCAAATCAAACCTCAACTCAATTGGGCAAAGAGAACCCAAAATCGTGATTTATAAAGGGGGTAGTAGGTAAAGTTCGCGTGCCTGCAAATCTTTTGAACCCAATTGAAATTGAAATGAGATGCAAACGTGAAACTAAATCTGAAATACCTATAATGAATGCACAAGCAGCAATCAGGAGTAGGACATGAGAGCAGCAACGCAAGCAGAAGCAGCCAGTACCTAACCAATCCATAATCAGTTGTTGCATGAAGATCATCGCGCAACGTCAGAAACGTTTATCTATTCCCGGTTGATTGCTCAATGGGAATCCCTACAAACCAACCAGCATGGGCTTGGATCACATGACTTACTGACGCTGGAGCTGATTTGAACCTTTGTAACATGAGGATATGGAAGAGTTCCGGCGTATATTTGAGCTGCCGGAGATTCGGACCGCCGTTGTGTCAGCTTCATTTGAGGCAAAGGCTTGCTGTATTGCTTACTGTTACCCTTTTATCACCATCTTAGTACCATCCTATTACCATCTAATTTCCAGCACATATGGTTCTGAAATGCAACACCTCCAAAAGAGAGTGCCAAGATTTGTAAGGCAGCAGCTTTCCTGCTCTCACTGTTTTCGCTTTCATTCGCGAGGACTTGGCTTTCAGCACAGGATTTGCAAGTCACAGATCCTGACATTTTATTCAAACTTCTAGATGACGGTGACAAGCAATTGACAGCTGAATCTTTTCTGCAGTTACAACATCTACAGTACGCAGATGTATGCAGCATCAAGCACGAGCACTGCCACTTTGCACTGAGGAAGAGTTGGTTAGGGGCGTGGATCGGCTAAAAGGCAATGCTAAGAGTATTGACCTGGAAGCCTTTATAATGGAGCAACGTCTCTCAGCTGAATGACGCTGTCCGAATCATTGGAGTTGTGTAGAAAAATAATAGGATCATTATTTTGGATTGCCCAGGTGCTTTTGTGGCGCAAGTATGTGCCGGGCTTGGTCTTCCAGCTGTCTCGCGGATATCGTTGGCTAGCTAACGTTTTTACAAATACTGATGCCTTGCAGACTCTGCGGAATTGTCTTTTTTGGGCAATCGCGCCCAACCACCATTTTTCTGGTGCTGTTTTCCAGCTGAGTCTCAAAGTAAGAACGGCAGGTATATAAACATATATTATATATATGCATATATATTTATGAATGATATATGATACACGTACATTTCGTTATGTCGGTAAGTATGTATTTAAAAGAAGCCTACCGCGTATTTCTACAGATTTGAGGTAAGAAATTATATGTATTCGACATGGCGAAACCATAGGTTTCCTTCTCTGATTTGGTACTCAGCTTGGTTGCAATGCACTAGACCGTTTTTAAAGGACCGGAGAGGGAGGCTTGACCGCTTGCCTAAGGGAGTGGTTGAGCTGAAAGGTTCTCTCCCGGAATTGGCATGTGAATTTGAAGAATCTTCAGTTGTGCAGCATTTCCAAAGCACTTTTGAAGAACACTGATTGGAATAAACATGATGAACATGGAATTCAGTCTTCAGAATCTATTGTAGCCAGTATGTGTGTGCTGCACAATTGCTATCCGAATGACAAACCACTTGGCAGTCAAAAAGCCTTGGCAAGGAAATCATGTTTGGGCGCCAACTCATGCCATCGCATCCATGGCCCAGGTGTGACCATGTTGATCACGCAGCTTTTTTTCCGATCAAATTGACCCACTGTAAAAACCAACATGTCACCCACACACACACACAGCTCACATTTTTCCAGTTTTTTCCACATTCAAATTTCTTCAATGTTGCCGTCCCAGACTGCAAGTTTGAAGCAGAACTAGCAGCGTTGAAGCAACTATGGAATAGCCATCATTCAGCAAAAGATGCAAACCAAGTATAGGCCCACTGTGATTTTTCCACTTTTGCTCACTTCCCTTGATGCCAATGGAGCAAGGAAAGGGGTCCCAGTCCCAATAGCAGAGCCCCTCGCAGATACAATGGACGGATTGGATTGCACTCCTCATTTCAACTTTCCATTTTGTTGATAGGCTCTGGTAGAAGACATGTGGGCCTGTAGCTAATGGAAGAACAGAAAGTAGAAGTTTTTTTTTGCAGAAACCAAGCCCCATCGCTATGAAGCCAAGGAGAACGAGCTTTTTTTCACTATGAGACGGGAGGACGAGGCCTTGTCGGAGGAAAGCAGTCAAGAAGACGAATACGAGGACCATGGCACTAGCAATGTTTCAACAAGTTTCAATTGCAAACTGCCAAGTAAAAATCTGGAGTGCTCACCAAGATGCGGACAAGATGCTTTGCCAACCAGCGAATTATCAAGACATGATGTGATGAGGTTTGCTTGGTGTGAGCATATTGAATTGTTGACAGTCACCTCTAGTGAAGGACAGCTATGGTGAAGATGATGAAGAGGACAAATGGTGACATTGAACTCTGCAATTCAAAGCATACAGTATTACATTTCAAAGCAGGAAAGCAGGATTGTCCAAACAAAACAAATGGGGGAAGTGGGATGGCCCCATTGCTGAAACTAAAGCGGCAGGAGGATGACGATGAATACGATGAATATGACGAGGATGACGAATACAGCGACGAGGACGAGGAAGATCAGCACGAGAATGACCAAACCGTACTTTGGCTTTGTTCGGCAGATGCATTACATTCAAGCACGGTGTTTCAAAGGGAAAGCATGAGCAATCATAGTTAGATGCTAGGGGAGAGTTTCCTACAGCCGGGTTCGTCACTTGCAGGGTACGATGGATGATAGCTCACGCCTCGCCCAGGCAGATGCACGAGACGGTCAGGTACAAAGTGAAGGCGCAGGCGGAACAATCAGGAGAAACTGTAATCTAACAATTGCCAGTGTCAAAAGCAACAAATCAATGGTCAATTGATAGCTATGCCGTAAAAGTAGCCGTACTACAGGGATGTCCCAATTGATGAGTACTGCAGTGTGCAACTGGCAACTGGCTGCAGGCGCCAGCAATTCCACACAGGATGTGCTTGGAAGTGAAAGCAGGGATCAGTCCAATGAGACTTTTCGAGTGTTGACCTTAGATTTGAGGTGTTTGATAGCTTTGCACTACTTGAAAACCTGACGGTTTCAGTCAAAGTCACCTCACCCAGACATCGCCCATCATCGATACCGAGGCACGACCAGAGATGCCACCCCTTCGACTGGGCGCCCGGCCGTTGTCGCGGGCCTCCTCTTGGCCTGGACCTGCCAGAGACGAGGAGGTGGAGTCGGCACAGCAACGGCCACGGCCGGTGTTGAGGAGGAGCCGCACGGATGAGCCGCGGAAGTCCGTGACGTTTTCGGAGGAGCCAGAAGTCAATGAGATGGTGACTTTCACTGAGTCTGATGTCTCGGAGACTGCTGAGACCTCGCAAGTTCAGCCAATGGAGGCATTTGATGGTCAGGATCTTGAAGCTGGTAGTCTGGCCGAAGCGCCGGCCGCACCTTCCAGCATTCTGGCTACTGAAGCAGAGGGACTCGAAAGTTCCGTCCCAGATGAGATAGAAACTCAGGAAACCTCAGAGACGTGTGCAGGACCTGAGTTCGAAGCGGTTGAGTCTGCGGAGGTTGAGCCCATCGCTGATACAGATGGCATGAATGACATGGATGTCACAGATGACAGTCCCAGGCCATTGCCCGGCCTTGATTCGTTCTTACTTCAAGTGGCCCAAGAATCCTTGCCGGAGGATGTGACAGAGGCAGCCTCTGCCTTAAGCCTTGTCAGTTGGGAAGCGAAGGCAGATGGAAGCAGTGAAGCATCCACACCGGAGTTCACAGTGGTCCACACAATGACCAGTTTGCAACCTCCCTTGAGCCAGGCTGTTGATGCACCCGATGCACCCAGCTGGTCAAGTGGATTTCTGCCAGCTCTTGGAAAAGCATCCATGGCATGTCCTCCTCTTCCTGAGGGTTCTGAAGAAAGTGACGTTCATGACGAGGTGCTGGACAGCTAGTGGCCGTTGTTGTTGCGTATCCCAAGGTAATGTTATGTAACTATGTAAGTTATGTAGTATCTCATCGCTCTAGAACGCATGCGTAATTATTCACTGGATTTGGCGGCTAGACGAGGCTAGACTGGCTAGGCAGGGAAGTGCACAGAGAATCTCACCAACTCGGACTTAGCTGTGGGCCAGACTGCACTTCGTACTTGCAATGATGAATCAGATTCAATGTATAGTGTTATTTACAAACCATACAGTAACACAGACACACACACACACACAGACTCACACAAATATACAATTTATATGCATATTTATTTAAATATATTTCAATACACATATTATATTGATGCAATACGTATAAAGTTCTTAGATTATATTTATTGAATCACACATCCTGTATTTCTATACCGTCATTGATATGATTGTAATTGTACCTGAGTATGACAGATTAAAAGCAACATAGTTCAATAACAATGAGATGAGAATAAATTTGTATTGATAGTGATTTGAAGGCGGTCCAACCGGTCCGATTCCTTGCATCACTGTGGGATTTGAGCAGGCAGCGCATGCAAGTGGACATGGAGTGTCCGCTTCGCGCCGTGATCTCTGGGAGTGGGAAGATGCGCCTCAGCCGGAACATGAGCCAGTTGATGAAGCAACTGAGGCCAAGGCCGAGGAAGAAGACATCCTGGTTGCTGCCACAGGATGCGTGAGCATTGCGGATGCTGAACAGCCAGAAGTAGAACCTGCCACTGAACATGGCGAGCAATCAGAGCAACTTCAGATCAAAGTGAAAGGGGTGCAATATTTCGAAATTGGTAGTGATATAGACAAGGAAAGCAGCACTTCCAGCTATCTAGACATCACTCCACGTGGACATCTTGGAAATACTGGAGCCAGATCTCATTTGCAGCCTCCAAGCCCCATCACTGAGCATTTCATGATTGGTAGCGATGTTGAGGATGAAGAGGCGAACGTGGAGCAAGTGGAGGCAACAGATCCTGTGGACCGCTCCGGCTGCGAGGCTGATGTTGAAGATGATGAACCCGCAGAGTCTGAGTCGGAGCAGGGTGAAGCTTCAAGTTCGTGGCTGGGTGCGTTGGCAGCAATTGATGTGGAGGCAGCATGGAGGAGAGAGGATCTTTCTGGGCCAAGTGAGTCAGAGTTGCAGACGGATCAAACTGATCAAACCGATCAGACAGATCAGACTGACACTGCTGAGGCGCAAAGGGTCAACTTGGGGCCTCTTGTGGGTTGATGGACAGGAGTGTGATTTGCCAATGTTTTGAGTACAGGCTGAGAGTCAAGGATGCCCTAAGGAAGATCTTTGATTCATATACGTAAATGATCTAATTGATTTGACAGATGTAATTATTGTATGTGAATATCATGAATCTCTAACGCTGTCCGAGCGAAGGGTCAACCTGGGTTCTTCACAAACAACAGGAGTGGGCAACCAAACGTGAGTCCAATCACTATGCATGACCCGAACACACTCCACTTGTGTCGCCCCTGGAGGTGTCGGTTGAAGATCGGCGTCGTGGTGTCAGGGTGGTTCGCGCAGCTCAGTCTTCACAAACCCTTACCACGCCGCCTGGCAAAAAGACAACGGTAGCTGGCTTCCATGAACCAACGCCGGAGAAGGGTGTGAAACAATGCCCGAAAGAACAGATGGTGGCAAAGCTAGAAGAGCGGCGGCGCAAGATTGAAGGAATCCTACCCCAAGAGGAGTCTTTGGAGGCACTTGGGATGCAGGCTTCAATTGATTTCAGTTGCTGAACTTTGTGTGAACGTGAATCTATCTGTTTGAAGCATAATCAAGCGCAATCATGCTCCAATGTATTCCTTTGACCCAGTTATATACTTCTATCCTGGCAGTGCAACGTTTCAAATTGTTCACCTGCTTTCGGCCAGGTAGAAGGGACAGCGCAAGAGGTCCATCGAAGTAAATCAGTGATCCAGGAATCTTCCTCGAGCATCTCTGTGCAACGCAGCCGCTCAGAGCCAATCACCCTGAAAGGGGTTGCCCCGCCTGCAGAATCTGCATATCCAACGTATCCTCCAAGTGCAGACAGCAAAGAGGATGACATCAATGAAGCACAAGAAGAGAGCAGCAACCAACCACCACCTTTTACTGGTGAGCATGTCGTGAGTGAGGTGCAATCAGCCACTCTTGCAGGTGATGCGCAGGCCAGAACTAGCATGTTCCTCAAGCACCTGCAGAACACCAGGGGAAGAAACTGACATGCCTTCTTACTTTCTGAGATGTTAGGATAGCTGCTCTGAAGAACTTGTCATGCTGGCCCAACTCACGCAAATTCTTGTTCAGCTGCTTGTTTAGTCGAGAGTGGGGGGCCATTTGTGTTGGATGTGTTTGCACAATTGGCCCAACTTATTTGGATTTTGTATATGTTGGAATGTGAAGTGACCGGGACCCGCCACATACACTCCATTACTTCTATGACGACATACAGTCATATACGGTCACATTCTGTGACATCGGTGACTTTCAGTGAGTATTGTTATTTAACAACCATCGTTCAATGACATGATGTTTTTTTTTTTAAATCACCACCTTTGGTCGGACTCTTTCGTTGTCCTTGGAGGTGGCTGGTGAAGCTTCTCTGGCACCAACCCTCACAGCACCGACCCTTGAGTCCGAGAAGGAAGAACAGATGGTAGCAAAGCTAGAAAAGCCAAAGGAGGTCAAAGAGCTCTTAGATCCAGATTTGGAGGCTGTGACGTTGAAGTTAATATGCCTCAAATAGTCCCATGTCACTTACCATCCAAACAGACATTGCTGAAGGAATGTGGAAGATGTTTCTACCGGACATTTTTTGCACTGCAATTCCTGATGTCTTTGAAGTGTATCACGCCTAAAATAGTACATACCATAGTAACTAGTATGATTTACATTCAGAATGATTGAACTATGTATGCAATGATATGTAGCTATGCCGGTATTTATGTATATTATTCGAGTATGTGTATATATATATACATCTACTACATATATGGTATGTTCACNGGACCATACCATGTGGGGGGGGGTGGTAGCGAACCGCGAACCGGGATCATATATGTATATAAATAGAATAAGTTCACTTTTTGCACATTCGGTCACAGTCTGAACGTTGCCACGTGATGCGCTGACTTTCAACGGCAGAAGCCTCAGCACAGGCAAAAGATTTGGAAAGTTCGAGGCCATGTGAACCAGATGCTGGGCAAAAGTCCGACAGGTTGACAGAAAAAGCTGCTCAACCACCAACTTCTGAAGCAAGTATTGCTGAAACGGCTGACACCTTACAGAACGAAGCATGCGCACAAGGACGCGCTCAACCATCTGAGGGGGTCGCTGCACCAGTCAATGTCAAGTTGCTTGCAGAGAGCCTTGATCAAGAAGCTGGTTTGGACAAGCTTACGCTGCCTGACGCGCTCAAAGCAAGTGCGAAGCAAGGTTTTCAACCAAGTCCTGAGGGCACAGCAAGAGTCAAGCTGGTTTCAGAAGTTGTTGAAGCTGCTGCTTCAGTCGAACCTGCAGTGGCTGACACTCTCAAGCAGACAAGTGCACAACAGGGTCCTGTTCATCCATCAACTTCTGAGGAGGTGAGCATGGCTGAAGGCATGAAGCAGCCTGGGAAGACTGTTGCTGAAGCTGCTGCTTCAGTCGAACCTGGTGGCTGACACTCTCAAGCAGACAAGTGCACACAGGGTCCTGTTCATCCATCAACTTCTGAGGAGGTGAGCATGGCTGAAGGCATGAAGCAGCCTGGGAAGACTGTTGCTGAAGCTGCTGCTCCAGGTGAACCTGCCGTGGCTGACACTCTGAAGCAGACAAGTGCACAACACGGTCCTGTTCATTCATCAACTTCTGAGAAGGTGAGCAAAGCAGGAGGCATGAAGCAGCCCTGGTGGAAGGCTCCCGAGCTTGTGGTGCCGGTGCCGGATTTCAAAAGCAGAGACCCCACGAGACCAAGTGTGGCCCGCAGTGTCACACAAGTGTCGCAGGGTGTCAGCAAAGCTGCTGGATTGGACAACACTAAAGTGCCTGAGACGTTGAAGCAGTCAAGCGTGCCACAAAGTGTTCAACCACCAAATCCTGAGCAGGCAAGAGCTGTGGACAATCTCAAGCCACCTTTACAGCGTGGCATCCTACAACCTTTTGCTTCCAGGAGCGGTTCATCTACTGAGTCGCAGGTTCAGCTTCCATCCAACCCTAAAGTAGGCCCTTTTGATCATCACTTTCAGCAGAGTGGTCTTAGAAAGGGAGGCCTAGAGTATGAGATGAGCCAGCCAGTGGTGAATCAGGCTTCGAAGGTGCTTCAGGAAAGTCCAAAGTTTGGAAATGACATGACAGATATGACAGATACACATATCCCGAGTCAGCCAAGAATTGGACGAGTTGGATCTCTGCCAGAACCGTATCAGCGACCAAGAGGACCAGGAATTCTCAAAAAGGCCAAGACTGAGAGCTTTGTGGAGCGGCCCAAGACTCTGAGATTCGCGGCTGAAGCTGAAATCCGAGAGATCAGTCCCTGTAGTCCTTGCAGCCCGTGCAGTCCAAGTCCTTTGGCACAGGCTGTTGTGGTGGGTACTCCAGTGGATCCAGGCTACATCCATTGGCGGCAGTGGGAGCATAGGTCAGCAGCTTTAAGTGCAGACAAGCCAGGACCCTTTGGGGTGCTGCCTCCTAAAACCGGCAGTGCTGCCACATCTTGGGCTACTTCATCTGCAAGACCTTTGGAGGGTGACATCCTGCAACGAGGGCGCTCACGAAGTATGTCCCTTTTGCCTGACTTGCCTGAGCCACCCTCTGAGAAGGGCGCCCCAGTGAGCAAAGAGCCTGACTTTGAGGCAGCAAGCAAACAAGCACCTGAAGCATGGCAAGGGCATCAAACACCTGAAAAGCCTCAAACACCTCAAGCAACTCAAGAGAGTAGATTCCACAATCCCAAAGAGATGATGGGAACATCCCAAGCCTCAGCATCAAATTCTCAAGCTGGATTTAAAGTGAGGGTCGAACATAGAGGGCCACAAGAAGGACACAATGCCAGCTCAGAATGTCAAGCCTCATCAACACCATCAACACCATCAGTGCCATCGCAATCTTCAGCGTCTGCAGCCTCCAGTTTCCTCGTTTGGAAAAAGCCCAGTACATGTGAGCATGGGCCAACGTCCATGAGGAGCTCAGCTAGCTCTGTCCAGAGCTTTGGGGTCAGTGATCAAGGGAACCAAGGGAATCAAAGAAATCATGGGTCTCAGAATCCTATTGCGACAATTGCTCAATATTTCTACCAGATTACATTGCCAAGTGGACTGGAGGAAGCAGAGCTGCATGGGTCGACTTCTCAGGCAGCACCAGCGCTGCAGACAACAGTGAATTGCTCCAATGAGCTCACTGAGATGTACACCAGACACCGTGGCTCACACCGATCTCGCAAGAGCCATCGCCGTCCTGAGCAAACCGCTACCGCTACTCCAAGCCCACCCCAATGCGGCGTTCGGGAGAACATCTCGGCAAGCCCACCTGATGATTTCAAAGTCCCCAAAGCGGCTTGGACTTGTATTGAGAGCTAATATACCAAATGCTGTCAAATCCTACATGCTTGGTTGAGTGGAGACCGTATCACTTCAATATCATAGTCACGAGTCACGACATCTAATCTATATGATATCCAACACAAATTGTGCTGTCGCGAGCCCAGAGTTTGCTTCTGCAATGTTGCAATATCGTATCTATCAATCATGATGCTATCATGTTTGTCACATGTTGAGTACTTTGTTTGCTTTCACATGAAATGGCCCAGATTGGTTTGCAGACAGAACGTGCTGCATGTAGTGAAGGTCAGCACCTGCTCTCCTTTGCGTTGTTTTTTCTCGGTCTTGTCAGGTCGCCTACGAGTGGGGACACTTTTCGCCTGATTTTGAGAGGAGGGTGCTCGAGCGAGCCTACTTCCAATACATGAATGGCGTATCAGAAGATGAAGTTTACAATTACTTTGAAGCTTTACGGATAGAGTTAGGCCAAAGGCCTGCTGATCTCTGAGCCGCAAAGCCGAGCGATCTGCATGAATTAAGACCGATAGCTGTGAGCTTGGTCATGGAAACCTAGGTGGTTCTTACTGTGGTTTAGTGGATGGACGGTCGAGTCCTGTATGAGTAAAACGTGCATTGTGTACAAATGATGTTGAACTACAAATTGGAGACCCAGCCGCCAAGGATAGCACTCTCATGGATTTGTCACTGCTTTTTTGTCAATCGGATACTTTCTTGTCACGATGCACGTTCGATCCGGCACAGCTCGTGGCGCGGTGCGTAAGCTCCAGATGCATCGCCGTTTCCGAGGAAAGTTCTCCAGTTTCAAGTACAGTACAGCTCACAAGGCGGCTCCTTTTGAGCCACTCGAGTGATTTGAATCACTAAAAATCTCAAAAATTAAAAAACACTCTCTTTGTCTGCATTAAAAATGCAGAACCTGAGGGCAACATGAAAAATGGAGAGGGACTCTCGTTGGCCGAATGACTTTGCATGCACTGCGAATCTGCCTTGTGATGGATTTTTGCTAAATTGATCCTGAACTAGTAGTGAAATGTCGAGTCATGCGTTGAATCTGTGTATTTCATAAGGGCCACTAACTCAAGTCAGCAACTTGCAGCAACAGTTTGGTTCCTCCATTTTCATTGCCTTGAATTGCAGCTCTCAAGTTCCCAATGGCAACGCAGGGTGCCAGATATGGATAGGAACCGAGATGCTCCCATGCCCCGGGGCTTAGCTTGTCGCATGTCAGTGCTTTATGGCTGCATTTCTTCGTTGACTACGAAAAGAAGCCGAGGAACGCCCCAAGGGCCATGGGACTACCTCCAGCTGTTGCGCGCATCTTTGAGAAAGCAGATAGGGTCATTGCCTTGGAAGTTTCACCCTAGAGATAGCGTGGATTAGCTTGGCCTCAGAAAAATCGTAAATTCTTTAAGCAAATCTGGCAACAACCTAACTTCCGCTTCCAAGTTGGAGCCTCTCTTTGCGCACCGGGCGCACAAGGGCAAGCGCCGTGATCTCAGCCAAAGAATCTAGGAATCTAGGAAGAAAAAACCGACCGAAACTAAAATACCATAAAATAACACTTGCCAGGAAGCCTTTAAAAGCTAGTCTTCCAACCTGAAGTTTTAGGTTTTATGTTAGTTTTGAGGAGGTATTTTTCGTGTTTGTGATGTTTTCAGATTTTTTTCCAGCAATTTCTGATTCCGCAGCTGCCAGGTCTAGGCCCATTGCCACAGCAGCCACTTTTTCCAGAGCCCATCGACCTGGACAGAAGCAACTTGAGATGCTTTCCACATCTTCCCTGAAGCCCTGCGCAAGGGTTTCAGGTTTCAATATTTGACATCCGAAGGAGATGCGCCCCCCACGGCAACGGGGACCCTCGTGGGACTTTCAAGGCACGTTTCGTTCTTGGATGCCACTCAAAGTCCACCAGGCTCTCCAGCCTGGTGCAGCTGCCTAACGGGAGATCAGAAAGGGCCCCTTAAAGCCAGCACATGAGAATTGCATAGACTTTGCGCCTTCTATTTTTTCTAGAAAGATGATCTGTTGCTAATTTCGCTCGTTTCTTTTCGTTCTGTTTGGCTGTTAGGAGAAGGCAGCCCGTTGCTGGCTGAGCCATTCGGGTTGGGTGTCGATGATGCAGACCTTGTATGCCACTGTTTATGGCATTTCTTTTGGTCAGGCAGCAGTCCATTTGGCATTTTTCTTTAAAAAGATATTGTCAATTGATTGATGTGCTGTATTTGTGGACCATTTGTCACCTCTGAGGGGGAAGACTGTGACAAGCGAAGAGCAGGAGGCTCGCGATAGCTGTTAAGTTGGTCACAGTGAGTCACGGGTCCTGCCAGCAGGCTCTAGAAGCAAGTGCAGGGCTGAGGAAGAATTGGTGCCAAAAGACTTTACGTAAAATACTTCACATGAGGTCCATCACGGAATTTGTATGCAACCAACTGAGACCATTGGTGCTGTGGCAGTTGATCCGGGATAGGTTTCGAAAAAAAAACGTTTAGACAGTTTAGTTTAGACAATATAATATAGACATAGACATATAGAGTTTATATACAGATGTTTTGAGGATCAACAAAAATCGGAGGATTGAGAAGGATGGAAGGATGGACGCCCGAGAAGGAGGGAAGGAAGCAAGGAAGGAGGAAAGGAAGGAAGAAAGGAAACTGAGTTCAAAAGAGAAACCTTCTTGTCTTACTTCTATCGCGCCATGCTTTCCGGGCCTTGCTTTCCCAGCTTTCCACTGCGGGCCCAATGCTGCTCTAGGCGCAATTGTCATGATTTGGATCCCACGCTACGGAGCAACGTAGTCCTAGGAACACGTTCCTTCCAAGAACCCTTTAATTTTTCTAGCCGAAAAGTGCGGCATCAAGAAACAAATAGAAAATTTGTTTAATTTTGTTGGTTGGTACCCCAGTGCCCACCTCGCTGTCTTCTTACTGTGGTATCTTTTATGCAGCTGGCTTCATGGGCTGGAATGATCCCAGCAGACTCAGTTGCTCCAAGGAGAAGTCGAGCTCTTCAGTCAATCGTATCCACATCCTTCTTTTCTAGAAGGACCACCAGTCCCGATGGCCATGCGCATGGCGCCGCAACCCCCAATGGGGTCACGGTCTCCCCGTGGCTTTGCTGCAATGGTGCCCGATCATATTTGACATATAGGGGCAATTCAATCGAACATGTACTGTATATTATATGAATATGTAGTGCGAGTGTCGTCCGGCTAATGCTATGAATGCATATTGATACTGGATGTTAGTGCTTTCAATAGTTTCTTTGCAAGCTAAGGCAAGCAGAGAGTCCAACCCTTAGTGTGCCGAATGCATGCCCGAAAGCCTTAAGCCATGACCGAGAGAATTCAGATCCTGCGACCGTGAGGTTGGCAGATCTGATGTACTTGCCGAGATGGTTGACGGCTGAGGATTCAGATGCATGATAGACTATCAGTCTTATGCATTTCCGCCAGTTACGCCAATTCAGCTTGTTGAGAGTCCGATATGATGCAAATTCCTCTTTTTTCTGGGAGTAAAGCTGGTCAAAGTCTCACTTTTAGTCTCAACCTAAAAACCTGGGTGACCATGGCAGTTCCTGTGCAACAGACATGGAGGTGGGAGCTTTAATCTGCATGCGGCTATCCTGCAGCTTTTCTCCATGTTTGAATTCCCCCATATTTGATTGAAAGAAAGTCTCTTTGAACATTAGGGATCTTCGATTCCCAACCAATTTGAACAGTTGATCACAAAGACTGGCTGAGGTCTATAGTGCACCAGTGGTGCCAGGCCTTCAACTGTGGCCAAGGTGGGGTAGAAACTTACTGGACTGAACAAAACATCAGTGATTCCGAGAAAAGGCGGAGAAAAGGCGTAGTTTGATCTGCCTTTTCCTCAGGAAGCGCCGACCGCTCTCCTTACCCAAACGTGATGCTCGACCACAGGATGGGGATGCAGAGAGGATGTGTAGAGAGGGAAGTGATTTCTCCACCACAAATGGTGTGAGAACCTATTGTTAATTACAGTACATAATGATAATGGACATTAATGGCCTTACTTTCGGCTTGGCACTCATACTGAATTAGTTCTTCATCATAAATTCAATACTGAATTAGTTCTTCATCATAAATTCACAAGACCTTTGGAAGTCCAGACTTCTTGGAATCAACGAAACTGCGCGAAACTTGATGAGGCATCACCCAGAGATGCCGATGCATCCGGAGGCTTGTGGGCTGGTAGCAGTATCTTCCAGGGTCTTAGAGAAACCCTTTCATCTTTCAGTGGATGGCTAGATTTCAGGCCGCCATTCACAGTCAGTGATCAATTGAATCTTTTGGAAAAATCCAAGAGCTTTGGGACTTTTGGTCATTTTTGACCTGCTGGCCAAGGTCCAGCCCGAAAGCGTGTGGGACTTAGAAGTGCCACTTGAAGATCGACCCATGAAAAGAGGGGGAAAGATTTGAAGAAAAAGCAGATCCCAAGGTCCTGGCCTTTCACAAAGGGAAAAGATGGAAAGGGAGGCCTTTTTTTAAAGGGGCTGAAATAGGCGTTTTGGCATTTTTTTAAATAATTTTCTTATGATTTCTCCTTTTTGATGGATTTGTGTTTACCGGAATGGAGTCTAACTTTTTTCCCCTGCCTATGATCCTAAAAGGGAAAGCATTTGCGAAGTCAGTGGGGGTCGACAAGCTGACAGCTGACATGATAAGAATGCCACACCAATGTCAAGAGCAGACTCCAAAGAAAGTCACAGAAGAAAGCACAGGATAGAGTGCCGCAAGTTTGAAACAATACCATCAATTCGAGCACCTTTCCGGAACTGGTAAGACAAATGTGCCGACATGTGACAGGAGCGAAATGTGTGTAGAGGTAGAGAGTAGAGAAGCAAGTAGTGGTTTGATTTCCTTGCAAGCTAGACTAGATACTATAGTATTATAGGTTTGGTGTTGCAGCGAGATTCCTCTTGTTGGCATGTGTATACATACTCGTAGGTCACAGTACATTTACATGGTATACAAACAGTACTTGAAACATCTTGAAGATATGCATGATGTGTTTGTCAAATCCAAGATGGCCAGGCTCAGAGAAGTCAAACCCATGCCGCAGTGACAGAGGATGGGGAGTGGTGTTTGCCAAGGGGTTGGACGGTTGGACCTTGTTGAACGTTCCTTTGGGAAGTCATGGAAGTCTTCAACAGTGGACGTCGTGACGTTTGGTGCTTCAGGACGTGGTGGCTCAAGTCATCCAGTCTGCAGTTGGTAATTTTCTTTGTGACCCGGCGTGAGAGAACATGAGGATACATGAGATCAGAATGGGGGAAGTGTGTTCGGTTTATCTGATTTGTTTGGACTGAGGTGATAACCTCCTGAACCTGGGATTTGAAGATGGCTTTGACCTTGTTGAACCTGTATGACGTGTGGGCGTGTGGGCGTGTGACCAGAAGACACATGCCTAGATGTAAGTCAAATTTTGTTCCAGATGCCCTTGTCACCCAGGGAGTTTCACTGAGGGTTCCCCCAGCAGGGGCACACACACGAGACGCAGTAAGAAATTGGATTAAACGATAGAAGCCACAGTAAAGACGTCTTAAGACTATCACTTGTAATTGCATCCCATGCTATTTTGCAATGAGACTGTGCTTTGGACGGTCTCATTCCTTCGAATTCTCATCTTTTTTCTATGGGTTTCTGTTGCGAATTGGCCCCAATGAGCACTCAGTTCACTCGATCGGTCCTTTGAGCTTTTTTTTCTGGCGGCTGGCACCTGCTAGCATGCTTGCGGAAGAAATCTGCAAATCACAGCGCCCGTGTTGCTGTGATCAATACGATGGCAGCTACTGCAAGCATTCCACGTCAAGCCTCATTGGTCCATTTCGGACTTGGCGTTGCCAAATTTCACTGGTATTTCTGCACCCTTTTTGTGCAACCTTTCGGTAGTTTCTCCCGAATGTGATTGGAAGATCTTGGAAGCTGACTTGTCAAACATCACATGCTGGTAAAAACATCCTGAAGGGAGCCCATTCAAAACCTAGAATTCCAGAAGTCATTACAAGTCTAGCTTGTGCCGTGAGAGAATGCACACCAAGTTTCTCGGGGGTCCCCTGGACATCCTTGTTGCTAAAGCGGCAAAATGTATGCAGACCGATGCTGGTAGCTGCCAGGAAGCATTGCTTTGCAGATCTTGTGTTGCACTCCATGTCAGATCTACAAGATTCAAATGGCCCGAACTGGTTGTGAATCATTTCCTTGAAGGCTCAGCCTCAATTTTGGGTAGCACCAGAGTTTTTTCAACTTCCGCAGTGAAATCAGCGAAGCTGTTTGACGGGATGTATCAGGTTTCAATCATTGGATGAATCCTTCATGATACTGCCATGATATGAAGTCAGCATCAAATCAAATCTCTTCTGCATGAACTTCTTCATCTCCTTCCGGTGATTTCCGTAACATGAAGGAAACTGCGACAAGTCCAACGAACCTTGGGTCGTTTCACGAAAGTTCCGGCCGGCATGCAGCAATGGCCAGCTCAGAGGGGGAAGCCGAGGAAATCCGAGAAGCTTACGCCGGTTACTGAGGAAACCCGCAGCTGCGGGTTGCTGCTGGAATGACGTGTAAAATCTGGTGTCACATGTTCATGGGTATATGGAAGCTGGGAGACTCCAGAGTCCATGAAACTACTGAGTAATTACCAAGTGCCAGCACATGTCACATTCATGAAGAGCCATTGTTAGGGGAAAATAAGCTGGCAGTTTGGCTGAGGATGATGATTTTGAAGACGAGGCCAAGTCATCTACATAGCAGCAAGGCATTTGTTGATACCTTTGGACACCCCTGCTTTGCCTAGGAGGCGTCCGATGAAGATTTGGCAGCTCAGGTGTGATGACAAAACACAGCTGTTGAGCGTGTCACCTCTAAGCATCAAAGCTAAAACATGGCACAGATCCCAATCTCGCTAGTTGGATCACCAACGAGAACAACATATGAATAAATTGGATTGGTTTAGTATCGTTGGTGATGAGTTGATGCCCTTACATACCCTGACTTTACGTTGAAACCTGAAAGACTCCCTTCAACAATATGAACATGAGGCACAGGAGGTAGTGTGGCAGCCTCAGAAAACACAGTGGGCCTAGGCAAGACATATAAATGATGACATCCCTACAAGTTTTTGTGAATTATCACCAGATCATCATTCAAAATAGATCAAAATGATCAAAATAATAAAATAGTTAGATCAGATCCATGTGTTTTGGGTCATTTTTGTTCATTTTTGATGATTTCCTGGCATCATGGTCACCATCCTGGGCTGAGGCATTCACCGTCACCTGATCGGCCACCCAGGCCGCCAACAGAGGTGGAAGTGAGGGAACCCAGCTGCACAGTTGCTGCTGATGATATGTAATATAATATATATATATACATACAGAAATTATCAGTATATATATACGTATGATGATTGATGTATGTATGTTCTAATGTATTGAATATATGAGAGAGACATATTATATATAGTCATTATATACATATACTTTGTTTAGTTTCAAATTTGATAATTCGATATGAATCCACCTCTCTAATCTTGTGATCTCACTTTGCCAAAGGCGCCACCTGTGGTGCGCAAGGCAAGCGGGTCCCGACCCAGTGTCAGAGTCTTAGGGGCCTTGAAGTCATGGCCTGCTTGTGTTTCATTGATAGAAGCTTCGCAGGTACTGGATATTAAGCAATTGGTATAATGTGATAGCATATGATATCATGGCTGGAATGCTGGAAGGGTGAACAAGTATAAGCCTGAGGCCTTAGTCAGTGAATTGATGTGATAATGATCAGGCATAATCCTCTTTTCAATGGTCTGAGTCTGTTTTGTATGAGCTGAATGGACTTGAAATCATCGCTGTTCCTCTGTCAATATCAGCTGAGGTGGAGCACCGTAGTCATACATCAACAGACAAGGTTGCATCGGTAGGGGGAGAGCAGGCTAGCCGCTAGCCCCAAGGCATCTGATCTGGACATGATTCAAAGCACTGAAAGCGAAGGAACATCTTGACGCCAAGAACATGTGAGGTTTTTGAGTTTTTGTTTGATGGTCTCGCCAATCATACTCATGTTTTTGGCTCAAGGTGTCTCACGCAAGAGAATTCGGAATAGGACGAAACATTTTCATGATATTACAACACTGAAAAATCATGAAAACATTTGCAAGTCACCAACTGAGCTTGTGCACCCAGTCGATGGAGAATATTTCAGATGCCTACCGGATGTACGCTTTCGCAGCCCTTCATTGAAATTAAAATAGTTAGAACAACGACAGAAGTTTGCCAGTTTGCCAGGCTGTGATTGTGCAGATTGCCAGGTCACGATTTTTTCTCGTCGATTAGTCAACTTCGATCATATTCATGTGTGATGCTATGGAATACATGGCTTCCAGATGGGTTCCAAATGCACCGGCTGTACCTGTTAAATTTGTTGGCCTCCGCCCACGCCAGCTGGAGTTTGGTGACGGAAGATTGCCCATCTCCAAGATCTGTCCATGGAGGAACTTGGGGCAGCCAAAGCTTTTGGATCCACGGAGGTGCAGGAGTAGATTGTCTGCAGGACCTGTGGACCTTTGATTCTGCAAGCAATAGCTGGACAATGTATGCATTTGACACAAGCCCATCAGAACGTAAAGACCATGTAGTTGTTTGGGATGGACAAGCCCTATGGATTCATGGTGGCTATGGTTGCAAAGGCAACAATTTCATGAAGGATCTTTGGAGATTTTCCAATGGTTGGACTGAGGTTGCTGGCAATAGTGTACCTGGGCCTTCTGCACGAAGTGAACATGTTGCAGTTTGGGATGCCACCCATTCAGATCTTTGGATTCATGGCGGATATGATGGCAGCTTGAAATCGGACCTGTGGAAGTTTGACAGCACCAACTGGCAGTTTGTTGCAATCCAAAGTCTCACACCATCTGCGCGTGCGCAGCATGTCGCCACCTGGGATGACGTTCAACTCTCCATTTGGCTTCATGGTGGTTATGATGATCAAGGTTTGTGCGACGACTTGTGGAGGTTTGACGTTGCTACCCGCAACTGGAATTTGATCCTCACTGGTGGTCCATCAGCACGAGCTTATCACGTTGCTGCTTGGGACCCTGCAAACCTCGCAATGTGGATTCATGGCGGTTTTGACGGGAAAGCTCGCGACGACTTGTGGCGATTTGATACCTTAAGTTCCACTTGGGTTTTGATTTCTCAAGGTGGCCCTTTAGCTCGATTTAATCACGTTGCAGGGTGGGATATGACAACCATGTCTTTTTGGGTCCATGGTGGCTATGTGGATAACGGGCCGCTGCGATGTGATTTGTGGAGGTTTGCTGTCACAAGTACTACAACGAGTACGTCAACTTCTTCAAGTGTCACGTCTAGATCAAGCACCATGTCAACCACCAGTTCTTGGACTGTTTCAAGTTCTCAGACTTCAAGCACCACAATAACCAGCTCTATGACCACCAGTACTGATTCGACAACTACCACTCACACTTTATCTTCAACTACAAGTAGTTCCAGCCAATCTTCAACTGATAGCACATCTATTACGCAGTCTACATCCATCACTGAATCAAGTACCAGTACCTCCAGCTTGACACAAACCACCTCCAGCACTTCACTGACTACCTCCACAGTCACCGCCAGCACTTCATCCAAAACCACCAGTAGCTCGAGCAGCTCAAGCACAGGAAGCTCATCCAGCACACAGTCTACAACCAACACGAAGTCCACCAGCAGCACTTCCACATCAAGTTTCACAACCACCAGCAGTACAATCAGTACATCATCATTCACCTTTACCATAACCTCAAGCCTCAGCACCAGCTCCACCTCAAGCAGTACCTCTGGCACCACTAGCACTAGTTCCACATCCAGCACAAGTAGCTTCACTTCGTCCACCTCTGTGACTTCAAGCTCAAGCAGCATCAGTGACACCGGCACTTCCACTTCAAGCAGTGCCTCTGGCACCACTAGCACTAGTTCCACATCCAGCACAAGTAGCATCACTTCGTCCACCTCTGTGACTTCAAGCTCAAGCAGCATCAGTGACACCAGCACTTCCACTTCAAGCAGTGCCTCACACACGCATACCACATCCAGCATCACCACCTCAACCACCTTCACCAGCAGAACCTCTCTGTCCTCTACGACCAGCAGTGTTACCAGAATTACCACCTCCACATCGAGCTCGACAAGAACAAGGAGTACTGTTACTACATCTACGTGGAGCACGGCAACAATGACTTCATCCACGTCCACATACACCCGCACAGTGAGTACAGCAGAAGATTGGAGCGTTTTTGTGGCAATGATTTTATGTCCAATCACTGGAGTCATGGTACTTGTCCTGGTTATCCTTATAACCTGTTGGATTTGGAAACGTTGCAAGTTTCGGAGTGTTCTTGTTATTCCAAGCCCACCGCCACCACCGCCACCGCCACCACCGGTGCCCCAGCCTGCACCACCAATTATTCAATTCTGGTGGTCAGAGTGCTGCACGCTGCTCCAGTCGCCTTCACCTCAAATCGCTCGTCATGTTACAAAACCTTTGTCGCTGTTACACCTTGAACTTCCTGACCTGACAAAACACCCACCAAGAACTCAATGCTCAGAGGTTGTATCCTGTCCATTGTTTCCACATGTTTCTATTCCAGTTTTTCCTATACGAACAGCAACATCAAGCAAATCACCCCCAATTTTGCCACATCCTCGGCGACAAGCCCTGGCAAAGACAATGGTGGCACCAACTTTGGTAACGGCCTCGGCAATGGGAGGTTCTTCCATTGCAAGGAGCAGTGTGGAGACATCTCGGCATTCGGTATCCTTCAGAGCTTCGATTGCGCAACAATTGATTCATCGAGCCCATCGAGTGCATTCAGATATCCGGATAATTTTGAACCTCCCGCAGCTGCACAAAAGAGGGCACAGACTCGCATTAAATGCTTCTGTACAAGCATCTCCTCAGCTGAATATCAGAGGCCGACCAAGCACCGAAGGGCCAAAGCTACAAAGAGATTTCGGATTGCAGCGGCAGGCAAGGCTAGATTGCACTTGCTTTCTGCAGAGACGCCAAGCGTTACCAACAAAGTCCCTCACAACATTTTGGCTTCAAACGCAAGCCAGTACATGCACGGCTAGTGCCACCACTCAGAAACAGCTTCCAATGTTCGAGTTTCGTCCTGAGCCACCTGTCGATAACGCATACACTGTGCCTCCGGGCTCAATTCCAGTGCTTGATTTGGTTCGATGCAAAAGTAGCAGACAACAAGGCACATGCAGCCAAAAGAAGTTTAGTCAGATAGACATAGCTTCTACGACATGGATCCATTCGGAACCTGGTGCATCCACCACCTTTTTCACGCAGTCAGTGCAGCCCAAGCCTTTCGGTGAGGCCTGCTACTCTTTCTGGCAGGGAGGTGGCTTCATCAAGAAGGATGAGCCGCAGGGCAACCAGGTTTTCTGCCAGATGAATGAGTGCATTCCTGAGGTGGTGAAGGCCATGAGGGCTTGCGTCAAGGAGACTGGTAGCTCCAAGTTGTTCTCTGCCAACATCACCGCTGATGATCCTGAGGAGATGATTGCGCGAGGCAAGTACATCCTGTCTCAGTTCGGTCCTTTGTCTGAGAACTGTGCTTTCTTGGTGGATGGCTACGTTGGAGGTGGAACTGCAGTGACCTGCTGCAGTCGCAAGCAGTTTTTGCACTACCACCGTGCTGGCCACGGTTCAGTGACCAGCTCTCAGACCCAGCTTGGTTACACTGCCTTTGTGCACACCAAGATCTCTCGTGTCATCAGTGCTTCTGGCATCCATGCCGGCACCATGAGCTTCGGCAAGATGGAAGGCGATGCCTCTGACAAGAACATTGCTTACATGTTGCAGGATGACGAGGCACATGGTCCTTACCCCCGTCAGGAGTTCCATTGCCAAGTCCAATCACAGAAGAAACTGAAACCCAGGATTCCAAACGCAATTCAAGCTCCACCGATTTTACAAACACCTGCAGATAAAGTTGGAAGGTGCAGTAATTTCACATCCAGAAAGACACATGGAGATCCAGCCACCAAATCCTTGAGGTGGAGAACACGAGGGAACCTCAGAGAACGAGCGTTCTATATACCAAGTCTCAGGATGCCAGAAGCTCGATATGATGGCTGAATGCAAAGAGGATCGCACCTCACGCACCGGCCCCATGGATGTCCATGTGAATTTGCTTGATTTATATAGCTGGAACATGTTGTAACGTTAGGTTTTTCTCCTTCAACACGATATGATATATTGTGTATTTTTGTTCAACTTTAGACCATGGACACCAAAGAAGTTGTCCAAACATGTCTAAACTGTCCATATGTTCAAACGAAGTTGTGAAACTTCAATATTCAAAATCCTTGAAGGATTGAGATGGACCGGTAGGGGTGCTTTTCAAGAAGGAGAGCAGCCTGAATGAAGAGAAGAAAAAAAAATCGTTCGAAGCCTTGCATTGTATATGTATATTTGCCTGTCATTTAATTTGCCATAATAGTGAACATATTTGCCCATGGTATTGGCGGATTTGTGGCTGCAGTATAAATACGGAAAAGCAGATAAATTAAGATGTGATACATCATACATATATATATATATAGACATATATACCGATCTATATTTATTTATGTATATATACAATACACATACACATGCACTATTCTTTCTCTCCCCGTTTCTCCCTGTATATCTCAAGCAAACGCCTTTCGGGTTCCAACTGTGAGGATTCTCGCTTGGGCCGTTCCGGTGTCTTGGCTTGTGAGAATCGAGAAGCGACTGGCCATGGGGAAGTAATGAGTATATAAGCATGTTTTTTTTGAGGTAAAAAAAATATCATGTATATACATCTGGGTAGATTCTATATATCTTCTAGAGGATGTGTGTTGAAAAATGGGCTTGCTGTCATTTTCATCCTTGCACGTCAAAAAGGTGTTGAGCCGTTCAATCTTGGCCAAGGTTCTGGAGTAGGCGAGAGCTTGAAGCCCTTGGATGCTAATCTGCAAACAAGACGTGCCAAGAAATCATGGCTACCAGTCTGACTCTGGCCAATAATCGCAGTGGTGGTGACCGGTGATGATGATGATGATGATGATGATGATGATGATGATGATGATGATGATGATGATGATGATGATGATGATGTGACCATCACCACTGTGATCATCGCCACTGTGATCATCGCCACAACTGTGATCATCACTATCAGTGTAATCATCACCTATGTGATCAAGACGCATCGGATGAGTGATCCTGACATGCATAACTGAGAAAATTGGCCTATTAGCTCCTTCCCTCAAGGACATTCAGCTCGAGAATGGCCGGACCTTTGCTGGCGCACCTTCCTCCGGAAGGCGAGTGGTGTGCTGCACTTAGCGATGCCCTGTCATGTCAACGGGGAGTTTGGTGGTTAACTGGTTGGTGGTTTCTGGATATCCTAGCAATTTCATGCAATTTCATATGAAAGATGATCACAATCACAAACAAGGGGAATTGAATCTATATGTTCATTGTATATATAAATACATATGCAGAACCAAATAGTACTACTGTAATTCTTTTTTCCGGAATTTGCATAAAGGTAACCAGGTAGCCTAACCACCATGGCGACTAAGGACCAATAAACCCCAACCCCCCCCCCCGGAGTTTTCCCCGTGTCTAAGGCGCGCGAAGGTTTGCGTTGGAGAGGAACGACCAGGAACGGGAGACAGCAGTAGCCAGGTGACCTCGCCACCGAAGGATGCGCGTCCGCTATGGCCTGGGGCTTATCCCATCCGGATTTGAGAGTTGGGTTAGTTACACACAACAAGTGACGACTGGGTTTTTTGTTGGAAGATGTATGTTCAATCACAATCATGTGATAGCACTAATCCAACTCATATGGAGGGTGGAAAGTGATGGATGCTGGTTGATGGATCTTCGTGTTGACGTTGATGGAGAGGATGCTGATGAGGCGTGTGATGAGGATGGTTGTGGAAATAGTTCGCGATGAGAAGGGTGATGATGACGAAGACAGCGAAGAAGAAGACAAAGTTGATCGTCGCAAGGAATAATGAGATAGTGGATGATAGTGGTGCTTTCAGAAGCTTTTATCATCTTGGACTTAGGCTGCAGCACGACGAGAAGCCCCGCTCCAAAGATGTGGCAGCCTGAGAAGTCCAACACGAGTTGTAAGGATTCAAATGATGTGGTATGGATGTGTTCTCATTTTTTCTCATTTTTTGGATGCCAAAGCACCAGGTTCAATTGCCAAGCACCCGGCCAGGGGCCCTGGATGTTACGGCACAATTGTCCATTCGTGCCCTTTTCTCATATGGAAAATGCATGAAAATGCAAAGCTGAGGCCATCTCCAGACATACAGGAAAATCACCATTCAAGCCATCGAGCAGGGTGCTCAGAATTGCTCAGCGTCATTGCGGTGATTCTGCATTTTGATCATATACACGGACAAAAACCATATGAAACAACACGCCACGCAACGTGCTTGCTTGCTTTTTTCCTGGATACATTTGTCAGATAGCAATATTTTTGTGGTAGCTGCTTCTGTTTCACCACGCCAGAGGCCCGAGCAAGTGTTGATGATGGGTGAGGGCCTTCGAAGTGTTTTGGATGATTTGAAAGGCAGGAAGTCATGCAAACATGGCTGAAATTTGAAATGGCCAAGGGGAGCGCCTGGTGGTGATGATCCACGAAAGGTGAAAAGATTGCAGCAGGCATGGGGAATTTCATATATATTTAGAATTCATACATATATAAATCAATAACATATGTATATGTATATATATATATGAGTTTGTGAATTTAGATGCTTGAAAAGTGCCAATCGGGAAGACTGCCCTTCCGCCTGCGCGCCTGCCATTACCATGGTTTCTGGAGGAAATTCAAAGGCTTTCTCAGCGCTTGGCAGAATCTGAGATGTATTCCGCCAAGAACTCGGTTGTCATTTCGGTAATTATTTGAGAAGTGTTGCTGGTCTTCCTGCCAATGGTTGAATCTACCTGAACCTGCCATGATCGACCATTGTATCCACTCCTGACTTTGTGAGGCACATGATGATGGTTTGCCAAAGTTTTCCCTGGAAGAGGCATCCTTCAAAGGAATAGACATAGGACTTGGATGTAGGCTTTGGAGAGGGGTACGGCCTTTGCGCCTTCCACTAATCCCCATGTTGCCTTGGGCCCAAAGTGGAATGAATGGCCAGTGAGCCAAAGCATCGAAGGTGGAGATTGGTAGCATGATTGCACAAGGAGGTTTTGCTTCAGTGTCCTGGGCCAAGGATGTAAGCCCATCGGTCAGGGAATATATGGGAAAATTGTGATGATTTCCTGACACTTTTCCTCCATAGTGAACCTATTGCTCTCAGGCATTATGCCACGTGGCAATGTACACCCTGTGCCCTGAAGAAGATTTTTGATCCGGTCCTTACTGTGTCTTGGCCAAAATGGCACGGTAGTAAAAACGACAGACGAAAGCTTTTAAAGGATGAGAGATTTCCACCAGCCTGCGAGGAAGAGCTGAAAGGCGAATTTGAGAACGAGGTGGGATGTGATGGGTCCTTGCTACTCGTAGAGTGTGGTTTTCTAGTGTCTTGGATTTTTTGCATTTGTTTACTGTGCATTTCTAGTTGGCAGGTACGGATGCTGCGGAAACTGCGCCATCCAAACGTTTCTTGACCAGAAATTTGAGGGATCAGTGAAGGGGTTAAGGCTTAAGGACAGCTTCCAAGTGCCGAAAGCGCCACGCAGCTTTGCTCCAGGAATTCCTGAACTCCCAAGGTGGTGACGCTCATGGCCGTGTGCCGAAAACCTCCAGCGCTAAGCATCCTAACGGAACTGGTGGAACTCTCAGAGAACGTCACTCCAGAGTTGCCAAGTGCCCTTTGCATCCCTTTGCTACATTGCCTACATGTCAGATTTCTGGGGGCTCCCTATTTGAGCTCCTTCATGGCCCTGCCGCGCCACGCTCCCAGCTGCACCAGCCGCATGTCATCATTGGAGTGCGCCATATCGCAATCTCCCGAGGTCAAGGAGGAGAGATTCTCCAAGTACTGAGCCTGTTGTGCTGTACAAGCCTCAAAGCTCATCAGCACATGGCAACCCGAGATGTGAAAACTGCGACATGATGAGGTTGCCACTGGTTCGCCAGGCTAAGGATATATGGGATGGCCTGGCCTTTTTGCAACATGATTGATCATAGTAAGTTGATTTGTTTCCTTGACTTTTTGATCTGAAAAGAGTGAAATCAAGAGAATTCTGGATTGAAAAGGTACCATGCTGGTATGGCAAGCATCAAAGAAGGGAATCATTGTTCGGGACGCAGGCTGGTGCAGCCCTCGCATACTTGCATGCTATGATGGTTCCGAGCCTGAGTTGCTGTGGAAAAAAGAGACTATAAACTGCTGCTGTAGATGGACGAAATCCTGCACCGATGATAGGATGCGGAGAATGAATGATTTTTATGCTTCAGTTATATTCATTAGTTAATGTATTATGCGCATGTATACCGCCGATATATCCACCGATTATATACTAAAATACTTACAATACTTTATCCATCCCAACTGGTGCAGGATTCTTTCCATCAATTGTATGTCAGCTTCCATTTTGACATAAAAGGTAGTTCATCGAGACATCAAGCCTAGTCCTCAGGAAATTTGAGTGTTACATCCTTGATCGCTGATCTTCAGCCCAGTGAGATATCGCAGGTCTCAAAACCTCCTTCTAACTGAAGGGAGCAGGCAAGACAGTCCTGTTCCCCATGATGGAGCGATCAAGGGCATTCAAAACTTATGTTTTTTTGATGGCTTAAATATAGATATCAGGTATCGTATCCGTATAGAATCGTAAAGAGACATGCCATCAGTTGTAGAAATACAATGAAATACATCTATTATGTACTTGTATTTTGCTTCGGAGGCCTATCGCAAAGCTCTGTGACTTTGGACTTGCTCGCATGCGCTCCGAGTTGTGCTACTGCCTTAGACAGTAGGTGGCCCTACGAAGCAGTGAAGATTTGATAAGTCACATCGGTCAGGCACAGGGTCGATGCAATGGGCTGGCACTGCTCCGTACATGGCTTTGGCCTTAGAGATTTCTGCCGAATTGCCGAATTGCTATTTGTCAATTCATCCTGTCTCCTGAGAGGCGCCTGAACTCTTTGCAAAGCGGAAGTATGACGAGACCGCCAAGAACTTAGGGCAGGGAGGGCATTAAAAAACTTATAAGACTGTAGCAGAACCTTGATTTGATCAATGTATGGTTTCACGTGTTGCTTGTCCTAATTATCTCATGAGATTTATGATTTATGGATGTATTGATCAAGCGACAATGACCATTGGAAGGATCCAAGACAAGGGGTTTCTTAGTGCCCAGATTTGGTCAAGGTGGACGTGTTCGCCTTTGCCACTATGGTTTGGGAGGCGCTGCCCGCTTCGGTCAGTCGATGCTAGCATGTACCAAGCCCTTCCAGCCGTTGACGAGGTGGTGTCCGTGGAAATTCCTCATGCCAACTTGGATCCAGCAGACATCGCTCATCGGATTCAAACCAAGGTACAGCCGGGTTTGGTGCTGCGCTGTAATTATAGTGGCTTATAGCATTATGTATCACATGTTGATGATCTAATCTACATGTTTATATAATAAGTATATATATATATAGAACAATATCTGGTACATAGATCACCCCAAGCGATCCTTCTTGGGTAGGGGGAATCCCTTCATATATTCCTTCAACTAAAAAAGTGTAGTTCAGCTTGGTGAATCATTATGCTTTCCCTTAATCCAACAGAGTTTGTTGGACAAAAGGAGTCTTTGAGGATGTAGTTTCGTCTTTGGGGGATTCAGATTTTTTGCCATGTCGCAACGTCGCAGTCGTTTCTTGGAGGCTGCGGATTCCCCAATTTTTGTCGGAAGTGTTTGGATTCCCAGGAGGCTGCAGGGCTGACGCTGCAACACAGCTGGCCCAAAGCGCTGAAGTGACTCGGTCAACTTTCAGACCATCTGAAAGGGGGTGACATGGGGATGTCATTGGGGCCCTATTGAGTTCCATTGTAGTAAATCATTACTAGTATTATACTGTTTATATCTGTTTATACTATAAATTAGTCTATATTATATTAGTGTTGCTAAATCATCAAGACTTGGGACCTTGGTGAAAAGATGTTTGGAATTTGACTTGATTTGAATGGATCAGCTGGTTTGTGTTATAGTCTCACAACCTCCGGAATTGTTTTGATCTATCATGATCTATCATCAATGAGGCGGCGGTTTAAGGGTCACCCCTGGTGACAGAATTTGTTGTTTAGAAGGATCAGCCCGGCCCTGGGGAAAGCGCGTGCCATTGCCACTAAGGAATTTGCTACGAACAGCTCTGACAGTGACCCTGGGAGGTGTAGAGAATAAATGAAGCCGGAGTTTCCAGGTCATTGAACCACTCAGCTTTTTCACATGTCCTTATTTTGAGCAGAGGCTCGACGGTGGCTTGTGGATGTTGGGGACTCGGGTGAGATGATGCGAGCAGGTACAGCAAGAAAAGCGACCTGCCATGACAACAGTTGTGAAGGACATTGAGGTCATCACTCGGGCCACTCGACTAAAATCTAGGACCAACACGGTCTGGGCTTTGACAGCAGAACTTCAATCTGCCGAAGCATTCGCATATTTAGTATGGTATAAATATATGATTCATTATGATAATATATGTATATAATTTAAATCATTTCTGTTTTGATTATTACTTTCCCTTGCCGAGTCACATTGCCACTGAGGACTTCAGGGACTCCTGAGCCGGCGAGGGCGGCGTTTCAGCTTATACTCTGGCCTTGTTGAATAGTATTTCCAGCTTGTTGAAACAGTTGTGCACATTTTCAGTCTTCCAATCCAGATCAATTATATTCAAGTATGATCAATTCATGTTTCTGCGTCCCTGTGCAGCTGCTGACTTGCTGCCTGGCTTTGTAGCTAATGACATGGGCCAGTCGAACTCGATGGGCCCCTGTGCCAAACAAGCGCACGCGTCACAAGGCTATGCGATTTCAATGCTAGATCGTGCCAAGAAAGAAATGATGCGTTTGTTGGCCCATGTGCATACATGATGGTATCATGATGGCATGTGTCATGCATGCCTCATTTCATTCCAAACAGCACCGATCCAAGAAGAAGACAGCACGAGCCGAGTGGACTTGCAGCTGCTATAAACCTCTCAAAGTCGTCGTCCCTCAAGCCATCCTTCCTAGCCAATGGCAGATGTGCGTGGAAGCGGTGGAATCATTACTAGCCAGGCTGAGCAAGGAATGAAGCTCTTCAAAGCCGCTGAGGTGGAAGCTTCATGGGGACATTTTTCTTAGGATTCAATGGTGGCTCATTTTGACCTTTTAGAAGTTATTGACGTTGAAACTAACCATGTTCGTACGTCATGAAGAGTGCTTGCATTGCAAACGGTATGCAATATGATGTGTGTTACGAATCAAAAGAATTTTCAACCGTGCGCTTGTTTGTCTATTGAACTGTTAGTTGATCATTCAGCCTTTATTTTTGAAGGCTACAGCTGCTGAGTATGATCGCGAAGCAGCTGAAAAGTATAAGGTGGAAATCGAGGCCCGCATCACTTGCCTGGAGTTTCAAGCTGCAAGACTGACTGGCAAAGACAACAAGAAGGAACGTTCCGCCAAAGGCACGACAAGGGTGAAGACCAATCATCATATGTTTGAATAGTTTTTTGTGTTTCCACATGTTTCCAATATTTTTGAATCATTTTGATATGTTTGATCTTGTAAGATTGTATGTGTTGCTGTTGTTCTTTTAATGTTGCTGATGCTGAAATGTCCTGAAATTATCGTGCAATGAGGCAAAGAGGTGGCTGAATTGAGAGCTGAGCATCGATACGTGGATGCCTGCAAGATCTCCAAGGGCCTTGAGCCAAAATTTGGCAATTTCGTTACGAAGGCAGCAGTTGTGCCCGAAGTTGTGCCTGAGCCAATCCCTCAAGTTATAGAAACAAAGACCAAGAAGGACAACAAGAAGGAGAAGAAGCAGGAAAGTGCAGCTGGGCAGGTCAATGAATTACAAGTTTTTTTTTGGTCCTTGTTGCTACATGTTGTATTTGAATATTTTGGACTACTTGGTTGCTTTCTTCTAGCTGTGGGCAAGTAGCTTAAAACGAATTTCCATCCAGGCAGGATTGAGCCCGGCTGAAACCAAAGAACTGGAAGATTTGAAGCAGAGCATCATTGAGCGCAAGGCCATCTTGAAGGAGCAAGGTTTTAGTGGCGGTCAGCAAAACAAAGACGAGGAGATCGCAACTAGGTACTGGTTTCATCTTTTGTTTGGGGGGAGGATCATTTTAATGGATTTTTCAGATTCGGTTTGTTTAGCTATTTGTGTGGAATGTGAAAACAAGGTGAAGATGGTGGCTCGGATGAATGAGTTGAAGGAAAAGCAAGAGCCAGGCAGCTCTAAAAAGGAGAAGGACGCCAAGAAAGAGACGAAGAAGAAGACACCTTTGAGTCCAGAAGAACAGCGAGATTTTATCAACCTGCAAGGTGAGGTGGAGGTTTATAAGGCCAAGCTGAGGAACGAATTTGGATACAGCAACAAGGAGATGAAGGCAGATCCTGATTTGCAAGACATGGAACTTCGCCTTGCTGCTTTCCAAAGACGTGCGTGAGCCCATTTCAAATGCCCACTGAGGCATGCAGAGATTCTGCACCTTTTGCAAGGGATGTCAGTGCCATTGTTCCGCTACATTAGTAGCATTTCATTGTACATTTGCCCATCTTGCGTGGAATCGGGCGGTCATCAAACTCTTAATGCCCGCCTGGATGCAAGCAAGACTCTCAAGGTTGCGAGCTCTGTCGATATCGGCAAGGCAGCAAACTATTTGGTACCCTGGCATTCCTTGCAGCAACTGCCCTTTGAACAGCTTTTGAGACTTCCCGCAGTTGCAACATTTTCAAGCCAACGGCAAAGATGTTTTCCCCATGCTATATACATAATATGTGGTGATAGATTCACTGTTCTTGACTGCACTGCTACTTGTAGTTGCAGCTCGAAAAACAATAATATTGTATACATATATATATATATAATATATACATATTGATTTCCCACATCAACAAGTTGTTCTCAACATTTCTCAGCCATGTCTACGTTTCTCCTGGGGCTTACATCACATGAATTTGAAGCTAGTCGGACAAGCTTCGTATAGTTTAGACTTTAGTATCCCTAGTCCACAGGCGGTGACCACTACCGTGTAACTTTAGAATCTGTATGGTCACTTGCAACAGAACTTGGAGAAAAAAAAATGCTTGCCTCATGCTTGCATACTGTGGCATTGTAGTACTTCAAGTTCAAACGGTTCAATCATTACAAAAAATCACGCCAGCACTATAGCCATTGCGCCCTTTCCAGCGAAACTGTACGGGATTTGAAGCGTTTGGCTCCAGTTTTGGATCCGGGGTTGAGGTCTTTTTGCTCAGCCCCTATGGCTGAGGGTAAAACGCCCAGACAGTTTCCAGCAATACTGTTGATGGACAAAATCCTGCACCACCAAGGATGATGATTATCCCATTATTTACAGGGTTTTAACATGTTTTAACCATCCCAGGTGGTGCAGGATTTTGTCAGCTGTTGTGAAGGACTAACATGATGTTTTGTCTCGTTCTTATTCGAGGTGAACGAAGAAGATATGGGGGAAGAGCCATGGTGCTCCTCACTACCTGCAAGGACCTTGGGCATGAAGATTTGTGATTTGTGGCCTTGTGATTCCATCTGGTTGTCTCAGGTGCTTTGGCCATGTCGCCATCTTCGCCGTCCTCTCCATCTCTCAGCTTCATCCATGCTCAAAGGCAGCAGGCTTGAAGAATTGGTTGGGGTGGAAGATGGTAGGCGTTTTGCTTGTGCATAATGATGAAAACGGTGGGCAGTTTGTTTCAGTATGTTTCAGTGTGGGTCTTTGAAGGTCTCTATTCTTTGTTTCTTTGTGCGTTTCCTCCTATCACAATGGGACAGGTGGTATCCCAGCGATTTCAGGATGCTTCTAGGTCATGTGCTCAAGTTTGGCAACAAAGGATTTGCTTTTTCAGCTATTTCTCGGCAGCAAGGTGTGTCCTAAGCAGACGCAGTCGGGCAGCTTTGTCAGCCACCTACTCACCTGCCACTTCCTTAGTGCTTTCCATGCAAAAACATGCATTAACGTGCATTAACCATTGACCCCATGGTGCATCTCTGTGGTTTTTCAACTATGACCTCTGCTCCGATGTGTCCGGCCTTCTACAGGCTGGTCCCGGTGAAGAGTGGACGCCTGAACAGGCGTGGAGCACATGGCAGCTTTGTCCTGAATGATTGGCAAGTTTTCCGCTGGTTGCATGGCAGGAACAACTAGTCATGGAGCAAGTCCTTGGTAGAGCACCCCGGCCGCAGCAAGTGTGTTCACATGCGTTGCAGGCATTATTCTGCCTGCCAAGTCCCGCAAACACTTTCGGATAACCCATCTACATAAATGTATAGAGCTACTCCATAGATCCAATACACATTACAACCATTACAAACATTTGCAAATACAGTCATTCTGCACTCAAAATCATGAAATCATTTCTGGAAGCAGGGCACCCTAAGTGTTTTGGTTGCCTCATTGGTGTAGGTACCTGCTGCTAGCAAGGAAACAACATCATTAGCAGCTGAGCCCGCTCCCCGGGACCGTTCAATGGTTGACAACTTGACTGCCAACTCCCTCTCAACCCAAGCGCTAAGGACCCGGCTCTTGCGGAAGCAGACGGAGGAGCTTGCGAAGGCGCGTGATGACATAACACCTGGTAACCATGCTATACCGCATCTTACGGTTGAATTTCCTGTTCGGGTTAAACCCTAACAGCATGTTTTAGCCAAATTTTCTTTACCACAAAATCTCCCATTTTGCCCCCAAGGAGATTCGCATGCTTCGTGAGTTCCTGGGCCTCAAGTTTTGCCAAGTTCTGGGACTGCGAACTGCCGTTGGTTTTCTATGAGGTCAATCATGCAGCGGAAAGGCAAGGCTGGCAAGGCTGCTGTTCGCCCAACCCGGTCCCTTGACTTAGCTGATAACTGATATAACTGGCAATCCATGACTTAGCATGTCACGAGCATGGTTGTGAAGGAGAGTTAGGTTTCAATTATTTTACTTGGCCTTGTAAAATGGCCTTGTGATACTCACTTTACGGATGCTTTCAGCCTTGCTTGAGTCAGCCTAAGCTTGAAAGCGGCATTGGACCCAAACAAATCATAGCAACTGCATGGAGGAGTACATTGCAGATAAGGATGACTCCAGGATGACCATGAAAATGTTGGCCCTGGTACGAATCCTTGTGTTCATGTTTGCCATATCCATTCCTAGAGGATTTCTGAAAATTCACTGAGTAAAAAGTCACGAACAACATGTCAGCAGATCGGGTGCCACGCCATGCCATGCTGCTGTTGCTTTGCTTCATTTGGCCAAGCCTGGCGTGGCAACCAGAAGTCGCAGCTTGATTAAGGGGAGGAGCATGGAACTATAGAGAAAGTCCATGAAACATAAATAAAATCCATGAAAAATGGAAAAGGAATGGAAAAGATGGATGTTGAGTCTAGGATTGAGAGAAGTTTGCCCAATTGGCCACGCACCGTGGTGCGTGATATTTTTGGTAAGACTTCACGAATCAGGATCCATACGAAGTGTTGGGGCTCAGTCGTGATGCAAAGATTGACGGAAGCTCGGTCGCATGATCATGCGTGATCATGAATCATAATTCAGGACCAGGAGCTACGCATGGTGAGAACATGTGGGAACTACTTGTACCTGAAGCACCAGTGTCACAAGTGCACACATTATCAAACATTGTGTTTTCTCCCTAGGCATGTCCACTTTGGCCCTTACTTTGGTTTCGTTTGTTATTCTGAGGTGCCGCTTTGAAGCAAGCTTATCGCAAGGCTGCGTTGCAATGGCACCCAGACAAAGTCCCGGAAGCAAAGAAGAAGGCGAGGCCCTGAAGAGTGAGTGCCAGAGCGTCGCATTAAGTTCCCTGTTGCAAGCAGTGGCCAAAATTGAGAAATCAAAGGAATGCAGATTTTGCGCAGCTGTTACTAGTCCATACTAGTCCTTCATATATTACGATTGTTTTGGCTGCTGAATACTCTTCAAATCTTGACGACATTTACGCTGCTATGCGCATTCGTCCTGTATGCACGTGCTCTAAACTTTTTGCAATTTTCTGGCTCAGCGAGAAACGCGACCCTTTGCTTCCAAGATCTGAAACTTTGTTCCTTTGCTCACCATCTGGCGCCTCATCGCTTGCTTTGCTTTGGCAGCCGTGGAGTTCACCACAAAGCAGCTGGATGAAATGTCGTCTTCCCTTAATACGAAAGCTGACGAGTACCAATCACAAGTGGTTGCTTTGGGCAAAGAGCTCGGAAACCTCTCAGCAAAGATCACCATAATTCCAATGGAGTTTGCAAAGGCAAAGGGAGAGAAGGATCCTGAGGCTGCAATCGAGACCCTGAAAGAGGACTCAAAGGCCACCCTTGACAAGATTTGCGCGAAGTATGAGTCCTTGAAAAAGGTGTCGGAAGAAGTTGGGAAGGATGCCAGCAACGCCAACAGAAATGGCCAATGATGTTGCCAGCTTGCAGGGTGGACGGGCTTTTCAGTTCTATTTGGACAAGTTCCATTCCGCCATCACGACCCTCTGCCGGCACCTTCTTGACAACGGGCCATTTCCACTCCGGAGGTTGGGGAAAATATGTTGAACCAACTGCCCCCATCACCGTCCAGGTTGTTTCTCGCGACGAAGCCAGCTTTGCCACAAGAGCGTTCCGTTCGGCGCGACTCTCGCATTTGCCTTCTCCCGTTCCAAGCGCCAAACAGCCCTTGTCGACCAGAGCATGGAGTGAGTAGGAGAATGGCACCGTCCCAAAGCAAAAGTACCTTTTGGAGGCAGAAAGCTTCCCATGAGCTTGTTCCCGACCGCTCATAAGTGCCGCGCGGCAGAAAAAAACAACATGTTGCCACTTTTTTCCTCTGGGATGGTTCGAACAAATGAAGCTTGGTAGACATGTCATCAATACCCATCACATTTTAATGGGAGCTTGGTGCCTCAGGAGGCAGAGAAGCGATTCATTGAAATCTCTTGGGCCTATGAAGTCTTGTCTGACCCAGCCAAGCGAGAAGCTTTCAAGGAACCGCCAACTCCTGGCACAGGCTCAAAGCGGTTACCAAGAGCATAGCAGTTGAGGGAGTGTGATGGAAACAAATCTAAATAGTAGAGATTGCATTTGAAATGATCAAAACGAATGTATACTAATCACATTCAATACCTTCTTGTTTTTGCTATGTGCACATATGTATGTGTTCGTCGGGGACGCTGATCTACATGTGTCCTTTGACACACACACACATGTGTATATATATTTTTAACATTACATACATAAGGTACACAGAAATTGTAAAGTTCCGTATGAAGAAATGGATTCTGTTACTCACCCCCTTGCCTTCAGGTTCAGCACATCAAGCAGAGAAAGACTTCAATATGGAGAAAGCAGCAAAAGTCTTCAAAGACGTATTTGGTGATGCCTCCAGTGAATACTTTGATCTGATACAACACTTAGCGAGATCCTCAACAATCGGATCAAGGGAACAGTGGAGGAGACATGCGGAAGCCATTCGATCGGAACTGGAGCGCAGTGGGAAGAGCTTCTCCGTGGAGACTGCCTCTGAGGATGGCACAGAGCGGATTGCAACACGGCAGTCCGTGGAAGATGTTGCTTAGCTTCGCATGGCCTGTAAGGAATTGTAAAGAGTGTAGACAGAGTGTTCTTTAATTCTACCTACACTATCTTGCACGTTCTCCCATGGAATCATATGATATCAAAGATGAGGATGTAAATTCCCCTTGTTGCATGTTCCACCTTCCCATCATTGCAGTATGCTGGATGGCTGCGACCCATGCGTGTTTCATTGGATACACCTGAACATCAATCTCCTATCAAATGAGCAGCGGTTGTTAGGTGATTAGTTTTTTTCCCTATCGCACACCGTGGTGAGACACGCCAAGCGTCTTCGAACGGTCCAGCATTAAGGAGAGAGAGGGACCAGTGTCATTGCATGTCGTTTTAATATAAATCTTGAATTATCGTTCTCCTATTTCCAGGGTCAAGAACGTGCAATGTGATGCTCTGTCATTAGCTGTTCAAACGGTGTTGTCATAGTTCCCCATGAGAACATACCATGTCATCAGCTGCAACTGAGGATGGGCGAGGTACGACCAAGAAGTCTGTCACCACAGTCCACACACAGGAAACAGTAGGCAGGGCAAGCATCAGGAACTTGAGTGCAATGATTGTACCAACAGCCTATGACGTGAAAGATTCCAGGGCAAGCTGCCTGTGCTCACACAAAACACCAACACCACGTTGGTCAGGCAGCAGCTCACGTTCTTCCATCAGTGCAGCAGATGTAGCACACCAGCGAGCCATTGACGCACACATGGCTGCGATGGAAGCCCACAAGGCAGCGCATGAAGCAGCAGTGACTAAGCAGCAGGCCAAATGATGTGGCACTATGGCAGCTACCCCTTCCCCCACAAGAACCATGGTCTATAGGAAAAATATGCTGACCTTTTTGCTAGAAGGAAATCATGCATCTTGGGGACATAACCCAATGTCCATTGGTTGCCGAGATCTTGCAGTAACTTAAGGTCAAGGCTCACTTCAGCGGCGCGGCCTTGCCACGGACAGAATTGTGAGCCAAAAATTACTTCCGTGGAAGTTGAACATCAATAGGAACCTTCAAACCTGCATCACCCCAATAACATTCATGGTGATGACGACCTCACCTCAAGCGCGTTTTGATGTTACCATGGATGCACTCAGCAGTGATGCAACTTGGCTCTTGGAAGCTTGTCAGTGCCAAAGCCAAAACCGTCATGCTGAGGTCTCAGGAAAAGGTAGCAGCTCCAGCTCCTGTTCCTGCTCCAGTTCCAGCACCTGCTCCCAAACCACCTACACCGCCCTATACTCAGAGAGGGGATCATTGAATGATACCCATGGATGCTCATCATAATGATGCATTCGCCATCATTCGCCTAGTTGTGTAAAACTGTTGCCACTCTGCGAGGGTTGCTGCTCAAGTGCCAGCTCCAGCACCAAAACCACCACCGCCGCCCGTTGCGGTGCCACAGTTTCTTGCCAAAACCTTTCTCGTTTTTATCTATATTTGTGTTTGGGGACGAGCTTCATAGAAGATGGTTTCATATGTTTTCCCTGATTTGCTTTCGGATGTTCAAGACTAGAAGACCTCCCACTGGGCGCCACGGTTTAGGCCTGCTCCTGCGCCAACGCCTACTGAAACCACGGTCGAGGCATTGATGGACACACAAAAATATTGACCAACAGACTGATTTGTGGCTTGGGGACTTGGAGTTTGCCTGTCTTTAGCAGAGCAGTGGGCCAAAATAGCCTTTTTTTGGTGAAATCAGTTAACCTATATTCTATACTGACGAAGAAGATGTAGATGATGCAGATAGTGTAGATTACCAAGATTGCTGTGTAGATTACTTTGGGTATATGATGCAGATGTTTCATCAGCTTCGCCATACTTTTTGTCCATCTCAACTGCGGAGACCCTGTGAAGGCAACAGAATCCACAGGCGTCAGAATCGTCAGCGTCGGGTCCTGAGTGCTACGGCGACTTGTTTTTCTCAGCGTTTGGGCAGACGATCGCCATGACAGGCTGGTCATGGTGATGGCAACAGGGCGGACTTCTTCTTGAATGACAAGAAGATTGATATCCGAGGGGAGGCCCACATTGATGGGTGCATTGGAAACGCCAATTGCAGTGGTTGGTGGTTAAGGTTGGGCCCTGAGACTAGGATTTCTACAGAGAACAAATATAAGCCCTCTAAAATATCCTAAGATAGGCCTCAACTACCAACCTTAAGCAGCAACAAATGTCTGATATTGCATGATATTACGAAGCTTGATTCAATTTAATATGTGGATGCAATATTTTGAAGCAAGGTATGAAGGCCAAATGGCCAGTGATTCCGATGCATCGGCCGGTTTTACTCCCCTTGAGGCAGGCCGAAGAGGCCTCAATGTGGTCACTTTGGACCCAGATACCCAACAGGTAGTGGTGGGTGTTGCGTTGATTGTTTGACTTGGTAGCTGGCGTCTCAAAGTTGAATGACAATCCTGGCGACAATGCCACCTACCCCAATTATCCAGTTACTCCTCCATCTCTGACTGGTGTCTAAATGATGAAATGTATCATAATGTATCCATCTTCAGTACGAGATGTCAGTTTTGTGGCAGGTCACGTCGAGGAAAACTTATGACGTGTGGGCAGACCCACAGACAGAGAACACCAGACTGGCCAGGGACTCGCCAGTGACTAGAGCAAGTGCACTGCTGCTCTTCCTCCAATCCCCGCAACCAGTAGAAAACCGGGAATATTGGAATCCTGTCAAGATGCGGACATGTCGATGCCGACATGTCTCTGACAAGTTGGGGTCATTTTTGACTGAACATCACTGAACCAGTTAGAGTATAGGAGGAAGAGTAGGCAGATTTGATTTCAAGTTTTCAAGTCACCCAGATTTCAAGCAGGCAGCCCGGCGAAGGGCTCCAGATGTTTTGATGATCATTAGGGGGGGGGAGCTTGGGTGAGGCGGGAGACATCAATAGCCTTCCGGATGGTCGCATTGTGATGGTGGCCTGCAAGGAGATTTTTTGGATTTTTTTTGGCATGGAAGCATGTGATGAACTGCAGTGCTTACTTGACACAGCATATCCTAAATCTCAATGTGGCCTTCCAACCAAAGTTCATCCATCACTTTGGTGGATCCGTTACGTCCTAATGTATCCATATGTGACACTGGCCTGTAGGACTCTGGAATGGAGAACTTGGATGCCAGAGCCATTGCAGCACTGTGGAGCGCTGGCGCCACAATTCCTGGTGGCAAGGAGCGTGAGGGCTATGCGCTGATTGGTGTGAAGGGTGGTCAGGAGCTCATGGGAGCTCAGCTTGGGTCATCTCTGGTCCTTGTTTTGGATGCCATAAAAAATGCTGCGTTCAGAAGGTGGACATGAATCGAACTGCGATTGGGCATGCGCGAGAAACATTGGTTTTGCAGAAAGGTGACGCTCTGGCAGAGGAACAAGGAGGTCGAGTAAGGAGCTGAGAGATGT
The DNA here is from genome assembly GCA_000507305.1 of Breviolum minutum Mf 1.05b.01. Taxonomy (NCBI): domain Eukaryota; class Dinophyceae; order Suessiales; family Symbiodiniaceae; genus Breviolum; species Breviolum minutum. The sequence goes on along the minus strand of DF239204.1, from coordinate 123,187 downwards.
GTTTTTGATTTGCAAAGCCGGGCTCGAACACACAAAATTTTTGGCGGCCTTCGATTGAGTCATATCATATTGCAAAGTCTCAGAATTGATTGTGAATCAGCACCAAGCCTTTCAAGGTGGAGGTATCTGGAACGGTGCCATTTTTTGTACCGTCCTCAGTGGACATTGAAGTGCTATGATGTGATCAATGTGGCACATGCTTCGCAGGTGCGTCATCCACCACCGTTAGCTCCAAGCCCACCTCCAAAAATGCCCACGTAGCCGGCTCAGACATTCACACTTTCGAAAGGGGCTTCCAATGTCAAAGCTTGGTAGCTTGCACTGCCCACCTGAATGGCGATTACTTTGCTTTACTCATTATAGTTGCCGTTTGTTCACATTTTTTGTCAAGTTTGCACATCAAAATGGAGACACAAACATCATCCAACATCGGGTATCTCTTGTGGCAGCCTTGACTTAGGCCCCAAGCACCTCAGGAATTCAGCCCACCAACGTGGGCCAAACAACCCGCGGCAGCTCCGACACCAACGCCATCGACATTTCCAACGGCTCCACCCACTGCAGAGTGTCAACCCAAGGATAAACATCCGTATGACATATTTAATCATATATACTGGATATATTCATTTATTATTTTGATACATACAGTGATCTATAGGATGTAGAATAATGATGCAGTAAATCATAGAATATTATAGCAAATTCTTGACAATTTCGCTGGTGGACATCCGTGTCTTTCTTGATGATACATACCCTTGGACAACATCCCTGACAGAAATGTCCAAGGCCGACTGAAAAAGTGCGTGTTCCAAAGCTCCAGGTCAGGCACTTGGTGGAATCACCCGAGCTCCCAAGGGCCATGATGTCATGATGAAATCATGAGCACTGGCACACCAGCCATCCTGACCACTTGACAGGTAGATCCTCAAGGTGGTGTTACCTATCAGGATGAAATGGTTGAACGTGATGGTAAGCCAGAAGAGCAGGGCCAAAGCTGGCAGGAGGCTGGGAGCTAGTCACCGTTGCAGCTTTCCCATGACCCCATAAAATCTACAACAACTCACCATGGTCATGTCAACGATCGCTATTTTGCAGCACAACGACTTGCTGCAGGTGGTTCTGATGCTTGATAAATTGCAGGAAAAAATCAAGGCGAGCAGGGCACGTCAATGGGTCTTGGAGTCTTGCAGGGTTTTACTTGGATGCTTTGCTGGTACAGGCCAAGCGCCTGGCAGGGCTGTGAGCAACGGTCCCGTAGGTTGATCCATTGAGTGAAACGGAAACAGAGCGCACATAGGGCGTTTCGGTTTCTTACCGGCCCCCCTGAGTGGCAGCTGGCCGGTGTTCCGGCTAAAAGTTGCTAGACCTGGATGGAGAAAATCACTCCCCCAAAAAAAGGCGATGGAGACACGACATGTGTCTGACCTGCCTGCATTTTTGTGTGCGTTCCATGGGGAATGTTGCCAAGCAACCTCTGGATGTCGGTATGAAAGACCTGCTGAATAGGACAAACAGTTTGCCAGAGAGAAAATATCGAATGGAATCGAGCCTGTGACCCTGTGACAAGAAGCTCACTTTTCAGTGGAAGCTTCTGAATTGCTGTGCAACAGGAGTGAGTGCGTGCATGATTCAATCGGCCAATGATGCACTCCTTTCACATGTATATGTTTGCTTTCTTCCAAATTGGTCCAACCCCGTGCGCGCAAAAGGCTGCTCAAAAAGTTTATGTATCGTTTGTTTTATTTTTGTTTTACTGTTGGGAGTCATCTTCACGGTCACTTTCACTAGTCGCGTCGGAACTCTACTTTCCTCACAACAATTTTCTTGCTCTCCAGCCATGTCAACACCTTTGAAGGTCCTGTTTGCTCCTTGGTAGCAAGGACAAAACAACATGACAAATCATAGAGATGTGACTGTCCAAGGCAGCACAGTTGAGCACTCTTTGCCAGCAAAAGTCACCAACAAAACTATCGCCTTTTGCGTAGGGAATACCAAGATACCTTGTTTTCATGTAGTAGAGTCATATGCAAATACAATCATACTGTCAGCAAATATAGTCCAACGCACTTGATACAAATAATCAGATATGAATGTATATGTAGTCAAACATGCGCCAAACATGGTATATCATATGATCATCATATGTATATGTTTTTGGACATGGGGATTGTGCACATCTCCTTGACCGCCATTCTCAAGGTATCGGTTTTGGCTGTCATCCTGCAGGCCAATCATCCAGAGAGAGAGAGAGGGTGATAGCATTGTATAGTCGTATCTATACCCTATGTATGTGTAGTTGAATAGATCACGATTGAAAGGAATCACATTTTGGATATGATTATATAGGTGCCATTGGCTTTTTGAGAAGAATCCTTTGTTTTGGCAGGGCTGTGACAAGGATAACGACTCGTGATGTTCTCAGGGCCAGGGTTTTGCAAAGTCATTGGATGGAAAACAGTTGTGACTCAGGCCATCGTCCAAGGCGCGAAACAATGCTGCCAATGGTTTTTTCATGTTGTTTCACAATCGCGTTGTTAGGTTTCTTACGGGTGTTGTGATGTCAGGTGATAAACCACAAGTGTCAAAGGTCTTGATTTTAGGGAATTCTTTCTGGGTGTTCCAGGTTGGTGAATTCCAATTTGCCCAAAAGATGCCTAATACTGCCACCCACCAGAAGGCCAAACCTGTACCAACCAGGAGCTATTAATTGGTCTTTTGGGTGTGAGTCATGTCATAAATATAGCATGCATACATACATACATACATGCATGCATGCATACATACATACATACATACATACATACATACATACATACATAGATACATAGATACATAGATCATACGACCTGTACCTGCAAGAGATTTCCACCGTATGAACATGAACTCTCAAGCCACCAGGTGCGAAAAGCCAGCGAGGTTGTCAATGTTCCTGGCTGGGAAGCAAAAGGTTTTCCCTTGTCCTTTGCCATCAAGGTGCGCTTTTATATGTCTTAATGCGTTTTTTTGTCGAGATCCGAGCTGGGAATGCTGTTTTTTTCGGTTTCATCTGGAGGCTGGTAGCAGTGTCTACGTCAGCGGGATGCAAGGGATGGACATGAAGAAGATGAAGCACCTCAGCATTTTTCGTGATTTGTTTATTTCTTGCGTTATGTGGTCTTCCTGTTTTGCTGAGGCTCGTGGAAGGTGGTGCCAAGGAAGAAACAAAACAGATTCTTCAGAACCTGGACACGGTTCTGCAGGCGAGATCCTACCCCTTCGGATGATTCTGCCTGTTGAAGACAAACCGTCAAAAAGTATCAAAAACTAGCCGCACCAAAAGGAAAGTAGTCATCCAAACATCATTTTGCCGAATCTTATTTTTTGGTGTGTGTGCAGATGACATATAATTCAACAATATCGTTTGTATTCTTTTGTGTTTTTCTTTTGCGCGTTCTTTGGCAGGCAGCAAACAGCAGCATGAAGCAGGTCCTCAGCTTGTATTTGGTTGATGATGTTTGATGTGATCTTTCAATTTCTTGAGTTCAGTCAAGCCTTCCGTTGTGTGGAACCGACTTGGCCAGGTGACCTTGTGCCCTGGCTGTATTTGTATTCAAAGGCTACAGGACGCCATAGGTAGTTGGCAGATTGAGAACCAACAATTCAGTTTGCTGATGGTTCTTTCATGGCAATTCCTGCCATGCGTTTCATCACGACCCCAAAGCTGGAGATTGACGAATTTCAGAGGTGCAGCGTCTCACTGGTCAACATTTCTCGGGATTTCAAGGACATGAACGAGGCGAGTGGTGCTTTCAACCAGATCTCCGACTGTTCTGATCCGTTGGGATCCAGCTGTTCAGCTGGAGGCCTATGCTACGTTCTGGCCCAAGGATCCTCCTGCACGTGTCGCGGTGCAAGTCGCTGCGTTGGCTGGCAACGCTTCTGCTGCTTGGCCCTGGAGATAGCGACGTCACACAAGACAAAAATAGAACAGGAAGAAAAACATGCTTGAGTTTTAGTGGAATACTTCGAAAATTTCCTTATTTCAGAGAATTTGCGTTTGGTCTACTGTATTTTAGAAATACAGCAGTTCATCCAGGTGATGAAGGGAGACCATGCATGGTTCTCAAATTTAATGAGCTGAAAAACCACCAGTGATGCAAAGGTCGAGATTCAGTGCAATGCTGCCCTCAATGACAAAAATCGCACCACAGTCAGTGTGCGAGTCCCAGTTCGCGAGCTAAAAACTTGCAAGGACTCATTGAAGACCTTGTTGAATCTGGCTGACTCAGTACTCATCAAGACCGCTTTGTAGTATGAGTGTTTCTTTGTGAAGGTACCTTCACTTCCAGATCCATCATCCAAAGGCAAGGCTTACAGTTTCTGTGATGCTAAAGTTTCAAAGATTGAACCTGGCCAAAGGCTTTCCACTGTCCTGGGCCACGAAAGTGGATGGAATGGTCTACCTGAGTGGTCAGTGTCCCAAGCTTCAAGGCAGTGCATCTTTGAACCCAGGGATCTTCAATGATTGGAATGGTATGGAATGGTTATATTGCCATCAGCTGTGGTGTTTTTGCGATCATTTTGTCCGTAACATGTCTTTGGTATTCTTTTGGTTCATCACAACCGTTGCGGAAAAGAAGCAATGGAAAGCACAAGCCCCGTTGCTATCGTTGGCTGTGCTGAGGGACTCAAGGTATGGACATGGCCACGGGAAAGTTGGCTTCGGGAGGTGTGCAAAATGAAACGACTCAGGCGGGGAAATTGTAACCCCAAAACTGTGGGGGATTGAGCCAATAGTTTAACACAAGATATACAAGGATCCAGGATATCGTTTCAAAGTAGTACCTGGGTACCTATAGTAAGTAGGGTTACGATTGGGAGTTAGGAGAGGGTTTTTCCATGAAGCGACTGCTGGCAGGCCTTGCAAAACATCAAGGAACTGCTGCAGGCAGCAAAGTCTGATGCTGGACGCGTAGCTGAGCATCTGAAGACTGAGTGAAGGGTGGGAGGTTTCACCAGGGCATTTTGTTATGTGAGGTGTTAGAGAAAGAGTGAGAGATTTCTTGTGGATTGAGGTAGTTGCTTGCAGCGTTTCCCTCACAAGCATCAAGGATTTTGACGAGATGAACAAGGCGAGGAATTGGTCGGAATGAGGGACTTTTTGTATAGCTACTACCATGTAGTCCATGGTACCTCGGCGACCTTGGCAGGCATACAAGGCCTTTTGGCCTGAGCATGCGGAACTGGGCGGCTTGCCATCCAGGGTGCATCTTGCGAATCATTTGCAAAAGTCGGTACCGGCAAGTCACTTTGGTTATACCATGTCATGTGATACCATTGCACTCTGTATGTTTTCACCAAGAATTTGCAGGTACCTAACATGGAGGTACTGAACCTTATAACGCTATTTTTGGGGTAAGGGTTTTCCCTTACATACGCCTTATATACAGCTTGCATAGCTGAGTGCTTTCATTTTACGTACCTGAAATGTTTGGTGATGTCTCACTGTGTCTTGCATGGATGTGAATATTAATATTATGATATATGCCATATGAGGTGATGATGTTTCTGGATATCTCAAGTAGACGTTCAAGGTTTATATAAATAGTACACCTAGCTATTTGGCATTTTGATGATCTGCCAGGTTTGTGTGGAAGTGGCTGCTTTAGCTGGCCAAGGCAAAGTGGAGATCCAGTGCACGGCCGCAGGTGTCGACGTACCTCATGGTGAAATTCCCGGTGCAGTGAAGGCCCCGCAGTTGGCCAAGAGATAGCAACAAGGTCCATGAAAAGTGAAACCAGTGCAGGTTCCTGGCTGGCCAAAGGGTGATCTACCCTTTTCAGCTGCGACCAAAGTGGACAGCATTGCTTTCATCAGTGGCAATCAAGGCACCTGCCCGTGAGATCGTGGCGAGTTGTGTTTTTTGATGTAGCAGTCGAGCACAAGTACATATCAGGCGTCGACATGAACACTTCCAAGCTTGTGGAGGGAGGTGCTGGACCTGAAACTACGCAAACTTTGAAAGAGCCTCGAATTGAAAATCGGTCACTCCTGATGTGATGAAGAGGAGGCGTTGCTCTTCCGTTCCAAGCTTTTCGAACTGTCATCCCAACATCAGCTGATGTTTCTTCCAGAATTAACTTGCCCAGGACATCAAGCAGGCAGTAGAAGCCTCTGGCACAGGCAGGAAGAACATGTCGCGGAAAGGAAACCGGTGAAACCAGAGAAGAGAAGAAAACACAAATGAAAGACCCAAGGACCCTCCAATCAGATTCCCATGCATGGATGTTCCTCCTCAGCCTCATGCTGAACAAACACATAGAAAGGACTTGTCACTTTTTGAAGTGAAGCAGTTCTTTCACTCAGACGTCACTTGCATAGGCTTACAAGATGTAGTGGCATGCGAAGTGTCACTGCTGAGCATGAAGGATTTTGCTGAGGTGAACAAGGCCCTGCATGGCATGAGTTTTGCTTCACCGAAGATGCTTTTGTAATGATCACACAAGAGTCGAGTGTCTCAAAAATATGGGTACTAAAGTTCATCAGTTTCCGGCTGGCGTGGGTTATTTGTTTGATTTTTTTTGGGTTGATTTGAGGGTCTCCAAATTTTGAGACTACCCACATTGAAGGCCTATGCTTCTTTCTGGCCATCAGAGCCACCCAGCAGAGTGGCTGTCCAAGTTGGAGCATTGGTGACCTGACGTGCGTTTCAGTGGGAAAGGGCCAGTTGTTCCGTACGGAAAAGCAGGAGGCAATGTAGATCTTTCTGCTGCCAGCGCGGGTCAGTCACTATGCAGAAGTTATGATGATTGTGCGTTTGTGACGGAATCTGCGAAACGGTGATCACTAGATCACTACAGTAAGGTTTGGGCAATAGTCGGACCAGGAGTCAAGAAACTCTTACAAACCACAACTGAACCCAGCAGACCAGGCAGTGTCCCAACATTGCCTGATATCTGTTTTTTGATTTGCCTCCACTTCTTGACGTTGATTGTTCCATTCCATGTAGTTTGCTGTACTTTGGGGTCATCTCATCTCATTCGTTTTCTGAGCCCATCAGTCTTCTCTCACTTCCATTCACATCCATTTATTTAGTCTTTATTTTTGCTGCTGATGCTTGTTCACTCGCTTCTTTGCCTACTGGCCAAAGTGGCCTGGGTGGTGCACCTGCACCATTAGCACATGAAAATGACATGGTGGCAACTTGATGCAACTTAGTAACGAACAACTCAGACGAGCCCGTCGTGAAAAATGCCCATGCAGGCCAGAAGTGCTAACGTGGAGATCCGTTGTGTGGCAGCAGTACAAGCAAAGCAATTTTCAGTGACTTTGTTGCATTTGAGCCAATTGGAATTCAATGGAACAACGAGAAAATTGCTCAAAGTGGATTGCACCTTCTAAGGCGAACCAATCAAGAATTATTGTTTAAATCTTCTCGCTCGATTTCAAGCAGTGAAAATAATATTTGCATATATTTGCAGATGGTGAATTAATGTAAATGTAAATCATCTCTACGTTTTTGTTTTTCATACCAGATAGATTCTGTTTCTAGATTCCAAGCAGAAAGTAGGCAAATGTCCACATCAGCCGGGCAAACAAGTGCATGTGAGGAGCTTTCGGATGCCAAATTACAGAAACTTTATTCTTTCTAAAAACTCGTTGGCGAGAACTTGGGGGAAGGATCTTTAAATTTGGCTGGCAAATTCACGAACAAAACGGAATGGGACGGGAGGGACAAATGCTCAAGCGTAAAATACGATTTTAATCGCAGATTCTAGATGGACTGGCAACTTGGCAACCGAACAACCTGACATTCGCAGATATTACCACACCGACCGGATGATAAGATGGACGGGGGTTGAGGAAATGGAACAGGATAAGGAACAGGATGATGCAGAATAAACCATAATAAACCCAAGAATTTAAATATTATAAATTAGAAAAAAAATAGGAAGAAAAATACAATATTATATAAATAATATAAATATTAATAATTAAATATATAATAAAGACTAAATATTATATATATATTATATATAATTCTTTGAATAAGAAATTATTAAATTTTGAATATTTTCTAATATCTTTTAATAATTTTTTTTATATTATTTAAATTATAGTATTTAATACATTTTTTTTTAATATTATTGTATAAATTTGTTATTTTAAATATTTTATTTAATATATTTTTATATTTTTTTTAAATATTTTTTAAATAATATAATTGATATTTTTTAATTTTATTTTTTTAATTTTATATAATATTTGGGTAATAATTTTAAAAAATATATTAAATATAATATTTAATAATTTTAAATATATTAAAATAATTAAAAAAAAATCAAAAATAAAATTTATTAAA
>DF239204.1:35431-114638 GCA_000507305.1 Breviolum minutum Mf 1.05b.01 | reverse complement strand
ATTATTTAAATATAATAAAATAATATAATAATATTTATTCTATATAATAATATTTTTTAATATTTTTATTATAAATATTTATTTAGAAAAATCATATTATATATAAAATAAATAATATATATATATTTAAAAAAAATATATTTTCTATATATTATTTAATTAAATATTAATATAATAATATTAAATAAAATATTTAATATAAATAATTTTAATTGTTTTTCTTATTTAATTTAATAAAAAAATTATTATAACCCATTTATTTTAGAATATCCCTATTTTTGAAAATATCATATATTAAATTAAATATATAATATTAATTCTATTTTATTAAATTATCAATTTATAAAATCCAAAAAAAATATTGCCAAAAATATAAAAATAATAAAATAATACCAATACCACCAGAACAAAAGTCCCTACCACCACAAAAATACCGCCACAATTAAACAGGAGGGAATAATAAAAAGGAAAAAGCCACCACAAAAAAACAGCACAACAAAACCTCTACAGAAACAGCACCACAGAAAGACTCCAACAAGAACAAAAACAAGAACAACAGCAACAGCACCAGTACCAGCACCAACGGCAAACAATTCCTCTTTGATTCGTTTCGTGTACAGTAAATCATGTGTTCAATGAATATCTATCATATTTATAATTTACAATGTATATGATTATTGTTTGGTCACCCACGTTTTGTGGGAAAATTGGAGGTAATTGGATGGAGGATTTGTCCGTTGATAAAGTAAAGGATAAAATAATCAAATAAATCACGTTGAATAGTTTGCCACTTCAAATCCTCCAAAGAAATTCGGCTTTTCTACATGAGATCCGGGATCCATATCAATCCCTTTTTCGACCTCGTTAGGCATGCTCCGAGTCGCTGAGAGCTTCAAAAAGATCTTCGTACTCTTCATTCTCACTGTCAGTTTTCTCACTCCTCACGGCCTCTGGAACTGCTTTTTCCGCAGCCTCTTGATTCAAAACGTTTTGATGTGAACCATTCGTGTCTTCCTCTGGAATATCTGGTGAGTCTGGTCTCGTTTGGATCTTGTTGGTGGTCTCTTCAGTTTCACTGGTCTCACCTACCTCTGCGATGGTCATTTCTGCCTGCTCCTGGGCATCACATGCATCACTTGGAGCACCTTCATCCTCAGCCGATGTCGCCCTTACTGATCTCAAGTCACCCAGCACGGCAGGGCAATGCATGAGCCTCTGAAGCTCACAACCTTGTAGTTCTTCGTGACGCATCTGCAAGGGTGAAGGAACTCGAGCTTCATAGACGTAGCCAGGAGGGGCCACCACATCTACAAACAGCTGAGACACCAAACAACTTCCACCCTGCAGCCGGGAGCGCCGCAGCAAAACGGGGCCAACTGATTGACCATCCAAGATGATCTCAGGCTCTTCTGCTTCCGCACAACAAAGGCGCCCCACCACTGGCTTCGCTTCATCAGGGATCTGATCCACATTGGTACAAACAAAGACCATGGCATCATTGTTGATCCCGAGGTCCTCCTTGTCGCCATCTTCATCCTCATCCACTTCAGGATGCCATGAGTACACCCAAATCAAACATGCAAGTTCCAGATCCACACGCCTGCTGTAGTCAAAGCGCGCCAAGTACTCATTGGTGCTCCCAGGTAGGAGACAAGATGGAACTCCTTGAATACCAACCACGCAGGGACCTGTGACATTTGGCAACTTTAACTCACCATTTTCGCCAATCTCCCCGGCAGCTTCTCCATTCAAGGACACCAAAACACCAGCAGCACCAGTGCTACAACAAGTTGAATGGACATGCAAACATGGCTCCTGTCCATCAATTTCATCAGAGCTCGCCACCAACCTAGCCAGCCACAATGCTGGAGCATCACCATTGGCCAAGCGTGCCAAGCGTGAAACTGCACACTCCCTGGCCCGAGGTGCACAATGTAAAACCACCTGCCATGGACCAATGCTGGCGGCAGGTTTCGCTAATGCTTCAGTGAAGGCGCAGGACACGTCACCATCTTCGCCCACAAATCCGCTCTGCATCTCTGGCTCTGAAGTTTGTAGGTCACCATGAGGGTCATCCCCATCACCCTGGCAAAGCAGCATGGTGACGATTAGGGAGGGTCAGCACACAGAATTTGGGTGCAAGAACATGTGTTCAGATAGAGAATGGATGAAAATTAGTTCAACTATTGCTCTACTATATTCACATCACGCAATGTCACACAATTATTGAGAGAAATCTCAAGATACCTTGGTCCCTGGACCATTGTGGCGCTTGTCTGGAGCATGCGGTACCGGTATCATATGTATACGCTTTGGCATCTCGCACAAGCTTTGATAGAGGATGTAGTGCGATGTGGTGCAAACATTTGCAAACAGGTACTTATATAATCAGCAGCGACTTGAAGCCTCAGGACTGCTTCAAATTTAGATGCTCTTGTTGGCATGGCTCTTAAATGTCTAGAGTCTAGACCAAGCTATGTCTTAAGCATTTCTAAGTAGAGTTGTAGCTTGAGACAATTCATGTGAGAATTCAGGGTGTTGTGTCTGTCTGGCTTTTGTGAGGAGACAACATCGGAATTGCAGAAAACCAGTGCAAACATAATGAATAGACTTGAATAGACACACAACATTCACCCCCGTCCTGGCGTCTCCAGCCATGTCGGCTCAGTGCACCGGCTTGGACTTTGAGGGTCTGCTGTCCACATAACTCACCATCCCAAAGCCACACTTCTGCATCCATAGGAGGTGCTCCTCTGCTACATCGCCATTGCGCAAGATCACCCCCAACCAACCAAAGATCAGATGTGGCCTGGCCTTGTCCTGGCATTCGTGTTCCTGGCGCAGCTGTACACAGAAAGCGCAAGCGATCCAAAGGGAAGTCCACAGGAATACCGCAGGTGGTGGAGCCTTCGATTTTCAAAGGCTGGCTGAGACCTGGTGTGGAGAGCAAGCTATGCTCAACCAACAAGTTATGGTCACCCATACGCAAACTGCAGCTCACAGGTCCTGAGTCAGTAATTCCAAAATGCTCTCCATTCACCGACACACGGGCGTTTGGAACTGGGCTTTGACAACAACAAGTGACCAAGGAGATCTGAGCGATGGGAGTACCCAAGCGACCCACTTCAACCAGTCGACCTGTACCATGAACACCTTGTTGAATCTGTTGCAATTTGTCTGCGCTCAGGGGACATGACCTCCAACCCGTGCAACTCACAAAATCCACATTGGCCAAGGGATCTCCAAAGCCACGGATGAAGCCTTCCTCCGCGCGAAGGGCCTCTCCGCTGCTGTATTCCAAATTGCCTAGGAAGGGCATCAAATCAGGAATGGCACGTACCGCATCATCCAAATCCATCCTTGGATCCCGGCAAAAAACAATGAGTTCTTTCTCAGTTTCAAGCTGTAAGAGTTCAATGCAGGTCTCTGCAGTAAAGGTCAGATGTGTCTCTGGAGCCATAACTTCAACAGCCTTATCCATGCGTTCCATGAGCATCGGCCTCTCTGCTCTCAAGGTCATCGGCGCAAAGAGTGGGACGCAAATCGAAACAGAACCACTTTGATCTGTGGAATTTTGGCTGATTTGCTGACGATCCATTCCCAAAACAGTAATGCAAACCCCTGGCAAAGGAAATCCCAAAGAAGTTTGAACCGTCACCTGAACTGGGACTTGAGGCATTGATAACACCATCCGTTTCAAAACTGCATCGATGGAAGGCCATGCACGACTCCTGAGCTTGGAAGAGATGCAAAGACCCCAGGTGTTCGAACCTGCACCTCGTTTGGTCAAAGGAGCAGCTCCCCATGGTTTCAAGGGAGCATGGCAGCACATATAGACTTCAAAGGAACCGATTCGATACGAAGGTCCAGATGGCCCTCTTGCTGGCGAACAGGGTATCTCCAATGTGACGTCCGGGGCCTGCTCCACTTCCTCAGATGTGATGTTGGCGGCATCCGGGGAAGCCCTTTCAGTGGACTCGGACAGCAAGTCTACAAAGACACCCTCTGGGAATTTGTCATAAATCATTTCCTTGAGTTTTGCAAAGCGGCTCCGATATGCTGCCTCATCATGACGCAGGCTGGAATCATGATTGGCACAATCTCGGCAAGACTCGACAAGAATCCAAATAAACACATTCGAATCACTCTGCGATTTTAAACTGTTCAGCTTTTCCACCACATGCAAGGCCATATCGACTTGCACGCCACCTTCGGTGTGGTCATCGAACACTCCGAGCCACGGTGGAGGCCTTGTGAATCCTTCCACTGTCCGCAGCTTTTCAGGATCATCTTGTCTCCTCTCGGCTTCTTTTGCCTCTCCCTCTTCTTGTTTCTGCCTCGGTCTCTCCGCCCGCTCTCTGGCTCGCTCTCTGGAACGTAGTTGCTGTCGCACAGGTCGTTTCTGCAAACGCCTGCCATTCATAGGCTTTGGTACACCACCCGTTGCCCCTGTCGGCTTCCCGATTTTTGGGAAACTTCTGGGAGCCCGGGTGCCTGAAGGTTTCGCCCATGCCGGTGTTGGCTCTGAGGCCAACAAGGCACGAACATCATCCATAGGAACTGGAGGCGCTTGTGCACAGTACTGATGGTGAAACATGGCTTCCACTTGCGACACAGGCGCACTTTGCGCTGTTTGTGCCCGTGCAGCCCATGGCTGAGGCGACCATCGACCTCGACCTGCAGGTGCAGTGCCTGGCGGACTGCCAAGCCTGGGCAGAGCTTCTGGAGGAAGTCTCTCCATGGCGCCAGGTCACATGGTCACTTGAGTCTAAGCGAAAAGCTGAGTGCAATTGGGGAAGATGTATACGCTACTGTCCCGGGGTTTGTAAAGATATAAATTAAAATGTATATGTGTGAAATGTATGAGATCTTATCACCCCACCGATGTCAGTCAATCAGTCTGTTTATCCTCCTTCTGCAACACCTTGTTGTGTTTGGCAACCTGAGTCCGAATGAGATTTGGTCAGCTTCAGATTGTCACCTCCGCTATGGAGCCAGACGAGCAGATAGCAGATAGTGGACATGCTCGGTATATGTCTAGATGCCTACACTGCAAAGGTGAGGTGGCGACTGTCAAACAAGTTCGTCATTCCAACGTATTCAAATGTACAATTTTGATTGTCTCATACACAAAGCTTTTGATAAGTGTGATAGATAAAGCTTTGAATTGCCTGTCAGTTTAGTATGTGCAAAAATTGTCAAATTGCATGTGCTTTTTCATAATACATTCATGTCAATGTATATTCTAATATATATATATGATTAATCATCTCAGGCACAAATATGGCAATGTTGAGGATCATGACCGTCTAATGTGGCGTGCTGATCATGCCGCAACATCTTGATCATCTTATACAAACATATACAAACGATATACCAGTACGAGGCACCTGCAGGAAAAGGATGAAAAGACCAGCAAGCACGCGTAGTTTTTGTTCTGCTCTGAGATTCTGCATTTTTAATGCAGAAACAGATAGGGTATTGAAGCCTTTCAAGTCCATGAAAAGAGACTTCAAATTAGCTGTGCGGCTGTGCGGTTGAAACTGGAGAACTTCTCTCGGCAAGATCGCTGCAGGTGCTTGTGCAGCGCAGCACGAGCTGTGCACATGGCCAAGGCGTGGTGTGCAGAAGTTCAATTTAGGGACCTTGGGAGAGAAAAAACACTTTTCAATTCCTCCACAAATTTTCTTGAATCCAGGATGATGCAAAACATCTGCACAGCACACCATCGAGTTGTACACGACTGGGTTGTCCATGTATTAAAGTTTAAAAGACACCACGGACTCACCGCGGTGTTAGAACCCTATGCTCGAAGCCTTGAAGTTTTTGCCATGCAAATTGGCTCAGAGATCAGGTCTTTGACCTAACTCAATCCGCAATGCCTCGGCATAGTTGTATGCTTGGTCTTCCGACACACCATTGATGTATTGAAAATAGGCCCGCTCCAGCACTCTCTTCTCAAAGTCAGGAGGCAACCTGTGCCCATCCACCTCAGGCATATCTGAATTGTGTATGCCTGGAGGATCATTTCCTCACCAAAGAATCCCAGAACCCAAACCCCCTAGTCACTCTTGCGTCTACAACCGGAAGGGAAGAATTCGTAAGAGGGAAGAAATATTCCAACTGTAGAGGTCTATGAGGTAACAAAATGAAACGAAACAAGTTGAAGATCAACCAAAGTTCAGCTTGACATTGCGTTGTGCCACTGTAGTCGGGGAAAAAATGGACATTAGAACAAATCGAACAAACCTTTCACTAAGCCCACTTAGGCCTCACAATTGTCGGTCCAAGGCACTTTGAAATCTTTGATGTCTTTGTATACAGTACCATGTTCTTTAAGACTGGGAATGTTCTCCTTGACGGGGATGTTCTCCCGACCGCAGCGGTGCAGATTTGAATGAGATTTCTCACGGTGCTTGTGGCCCTTGCGTGACCGGTGACGGTGCCTGGTGTACATTTCAGTGAGCTCGTTCAAGCAATTCACTGTGGTTTGCAGGACCGGTGCATTGTCAGCTAGAATAGGCAACGGATCGCAAATTGGGGAATGGATCTGTGATTCCTCTGGCTGAGCAGGTTGTGTGATCTGGTAAAGGTATGAAGCCATTCTCGCAAATGGGTTTTGGATGCCACCATGGCTGATTCCATGGAAACCATCCGAGCTTTGAACCTCTGTGCTCAAGTCGGACTCGGACTCACATGCACTTGGTGTTTTCCAAATCAAAAAACCTGATTCTGATTGATCTTCAGATCTTGTGATGCTGGACGTGCATCTTTCATATCTTTCGGATCCTTTCATTTGCTCTTGGTGTTCTACCTGCACCTTGAAGCTTGGTGCTGTGGCTCCAGTTGCATCAACTTCCCTCTCTGGCAAGTCTGATAGCTCAGGTAGAAGTGAGAGACTATGCCTGCGACCAATGGGAAAATTCTCGGTCAATGGTTCAGTTGGCCTAGGCATGGGCCTCAATTGCTGTAGCCACTGCACTGAACCTGGATCCACTGGAGTACCCACCACAACAGCATGTGTCAAAGCAGGTGGGCTGCCACTAACACGTCTGACAGGACTGATTTCCCTGATTTCAACTTCAGCTGCGAATCTCAGAGTCTTGGGCCTCTGCACAAAGCTCTCAGTTTTTGCCTTTTTGAGAATTCCAATTATTGGTCGCTGATACGGTTCTGGCAGAGATCCAACTCGTTCAATTCTTGGCTGACCCTGGATATGTGTATCTGTCATATCTGTCATGTCATTTCCAAACTTTGGACTTTCCTGAAGCACCTTCGAAGCCTGATTCACCACTGGCTGGCTCATCTCATACCCTAGGCCTCCCTCTCTAAGACCACTCTGCTGAAAGTGATGGTCAAAAGGGCCTTTAGGGTTCGATGGAAGCTGAACCTGCGACTCAGTAGATGAATCGCTCCTGGAAGCAAAAGGTTGTAGGATGCCACGCTGTAAAGGTGGCTTGAGATTGTCGACAGCTCTTGCCTGCTCAGGATTTGGTTGAACACTTTGTGGCACGCTTGACTGCTTCAATGTCTCAGGCACTTTAGTGTTGTCCAATCCAGCAGCTTTGCTGACACCCTGGGACGCTTGCGTGACACTGCACACCACACTTGGTCTCTCATCCATGGTAATCTTCGGTACGACTGCAGGTTGACTGACTTTTGAGGCATCTGAGCTGATTTCACATTGCCCTTGTGCATCTGTCAGCTGATGAAAATGGGAAACCTCAGGGTCCTCGTCCATCTTCAACATTGCAACTTCATAAATTTCCTCCAAGACCGCTGCAAAACTCACCGACTTTCTGGGCTCATCTGTCCGACACCTCCTCAAGACTGGTCGTGGACGCCTGACGGGACCCTCTCCATCCTCCATGCTGCCTATAGATTCTATGGATGCCCAAGATGATCGGGGTCCTCCCCAAGATGATGCCTTTTGCAGCAATGGCTGCATATCACTCACATCACTCGGAATGGCTGGCATCTCTGGTGGCTTTGCCTCAGTTGCTTACGAGCAATGCATGCAGCCAGCACATCTGAATCCAAAATTCAAAGCCGCAAAAAAACTTATATAAGTCATCTAAGACGAAGACCTGGAAGTTCTTGTTTGACTTCTCCATGTTTTCAGTGCCACCATCATCCACCAAGTTGCTACCTGTCCCAAAACTTTCCAACATATATACAAACGCCCAGAAAGCCTGAGCAAGTGATTCTAATTGCTCTAATTGCCAGATCAGGTTTCGTGGGTCCCATCAACGACATGTTCCATTCAAGGTGTAGCCTGCCTGAAGTTTCGGGCTGTGTTTTCGATTCGACCTTGGTCGGCCGAGATCTCAGAGCAACTATTGTTGATCTGATTCTGCTGTGATACAGGGATATAGAGGGCATATCTTAAGTTCGAAGCCGACAATTATGGATGCAAACAACTCTAAGCCAAGCAAATGCAATATGCTCGCTGATACCAAGGCACCTCAGAGTCCTCTTCATCATCTTCATCGCTGTACTCTTCAGAATCGTACTCATACTCATCAGATTCCTATTGTTTCACAGAAATCTGGGGGCAAGTTATGATTCCATATAATTTTATATTTTCATTTAGTATCTATATAATTCATTATTAAGCATAATTCCTGAACCTGAACCTCAAGGTGACTTTAGAATGTAAATCACCAGTGTGATCCATTTTGAGTCACGTCGGCTGGGGTTACTATAATTTCCTGACAAAAATCAACTGCAGTGGGTTTGCACTTTTGACACTCCTACCTCGCCGTTTCGACACAAGCCAACACATGCAGCCGACAGCATCTCCTCTTCATCGTCGTCAGACAACCGGTCCTGCGCAGCAAGTGGGCTACCAGCCTTGCTGGAGAATCCTACAAATGGCGTATTGGTGTGTGTTTGCCATAGGCTACTCAAACTCAGCCACCTTGTTCTCATCAACCTCTTTTCTTGCAACTCCCCCATCAACATCCATCAACAGAACGGTCCTCGTACTCCTCCTCTTGACTGCTCTCCTGTACGGTGCGGATATGCATTGTAGTATAATCAGTGGTCAATGCAAATGCGCAATCTGCGCATGCATGCGCGCAGCGCAATTGCTATACAAAAGTAACAATACTTAGGACTTGACAAAGGGCATGCAATGCGCAAGCACCAATTGATGAGTGCAGAATCCGTCTGTGTGAACTGCTGAGAAGTAGTGAGAGGGAAACTAATGAAATCTAATGAACACCTTACAGCACCATTGTGTGATTTCTTTGTAGCATGCTGGGGAAGCAAAATTAGACAAGAAAATAGGGAGGTGTGGCGCATTGAACATTCCCGCAGGGTAGGAAAACGCAGAAGCCACTGGCTTATGGAAACTTCCGCTGATGCTTACAAAGCCACCGGGGAGGCCAGAGCAATTTGATATGGATAACTGGATAACATACAACATAGAAATCGTATACATGATATGGGTTGGTGTCTTGAACTTGCTTCCATCTCCGTGGCGTTCAATAGCTCAATCTCCCTCTCTCCGTCGCCGTGGCAACATCCTTTTTGCGAAGGCAAGCCCTGCTTTTTTGGTGGAAGTTTCAATTTTTCTAATGGCCGATCAAATACCAGTTCTTCAGGGTTTTACTTATTACAGGGTCTTGGTTGTGACTTCTAATCATGCGACCTAACAATTTAATCTTCTTATGTACCCAAATGTCAGAAAAGTCAGTCACCTTTTCTTAGCCCATGCTGATCCCTTCTTTGTTTGTAGACGGATCTGTCTACGCTGGTAGGAGGTAAAAGTGGACGGTAGCATTTTACTTGGTCCGTTCCTTTTGGCTTGGTTTACTTGAAACACAGTCTAAACATCTCTAAACCGTATAGCAACTTACTTCGGATGATGGAGCGGAATACTTTGATGTTCCATTTTGAGCGGAATACTTTGATTTTCCATTTTCTGCTTTGTTCCAGAACAGCTTGAGTCTGTTGCATGTCCGTGTTGCATCAAGGATTCGATTGAAAAGTTCCAGTCTATTATCTGCTGTAGCGGCTAGTAACGTATCTAGGTAGGTTGCAGAGTGTTTTCATGGCACCAATGTTCCATCGTGTTCCATCCATGTACCTGATAGAGGAATAATAGAGGATTGATGTCTGTCTAAAGTAAAGTTGACGCATTTGTCAAGTTTCAATTCCATATTTTACTATCTTAACTCTCTTTGGATTTCAGCTTAGAGCATGTTGATGTCACGTGGTGTGTATAGTTACCGAATCAGAGTGTCATCAGCGTACAAAACTTCTGTGTACTTGAGCCGTCCAATTGGTTCCCATTGCTAGCGACACAAACAAACCTGCACTGCGAAACCTGTGCTGCCAGCCTCATCCTGCCGCCTCATAGTGATGTTGTGGTGTTGCGAGGGGCTCGTGCCGTCCTTGGCTGTGTGCACTTGGTGGAAATCGGTCCGGAAATCAGATTTCCGGTTGCTGTCTGCCGATGTGTTGAATTTCACGAAAACTGCTTGCAAGCAAAACGCGTACTATGGGGCTTGCGACAAACCGTCCGGCTCCATGAAGGCCGGAAGGAAACCAAAAGTGGCAAGGAAGAGTAGATGTATATGTATATATAATATATATATATATATTCAATTATATATAAATATATCTAGTTATAGTGGTATTCTATATTTTTGCATCTTTGCTGCGGGTCATTCTTGCAAAATTACAATCAATTCAATTGGATTCTTGAAGTCATTTGGCCACGTCTTGTAGCACACCGCGTAGAATGTTCAGGACGTGAGCATGGATTCTTCGGCATATTCGATCGGAAAACGCTGCGGGATGCCTTGGCAATCAGCAAAGTTCCTACTTTTAAGCACAAAGCATCACAACATCTTCTGCCAAGTCAACTCACGGCAAACATACACCGTCAAAAAGCTGTCAGCAACCCATCATGACTCACACAGCTCAATTTTCTTTGGCCCGAAAGAAACCTCCAACGTTGCCGTCTGTCCAAGGCTGCCTGGCAGACATGACTAAGGTTCAAAAGGATGGAGCCACCAACCACAAGACGCTTAGCCAACATTGCTGCCAAAAACCTGGAGAAAATGAATGCCAATATGCCCATGCTGGCATTGATGTGGCCTACGGGGCTCGGAATTGCTACATTATCCCCCTATCAAGGTGTCTGCTCTGTGCATGTCTGAGATCTATGGAGATCTGGCATCTGCAACATGCCATGGGGCAGGCCTGCTGCATTCGACCTGTCGTGGTAGCCTCTTCTCACAAAAGATTTGCAGACTATTATCAATTGAACTCGCGCAGGCACCAATTCATCTTGCCTTTCCATGCTCTAAAAAATATGAATACATCAAACATCATCAAACAAAGTATCTGCTCCGCTTCTTTTGATCCTCTGATGCGCAGCGGTGCCTTTTCATCAGTTACCAGCAAGGAACCAGTCTCTGACTTCAGAGAGAAAGCGAATGGCATCATTAGCATACTTAGACTCTGAGATGTCAGGATGGTGCCTCAAAACCATGGCACGGAAAATGGCCCTGCGCTGCGTGATGGTTTGCCATCTCAATGACCGTAACTCATCTTCGATTGCATGGGTCACATCTGCTGCTTCAGGATCTTCAGGATGCTCAAACATAGAGGATGGGGCTTCGGCAGGTTGCCACAAAAAGAAAGCTTCTTTCAGCAGTTGCTGCCTCTGCATAGTAAGTTTCCCTCGGCGTTGCAAGGTACGCTGCTCCACTACCCACTCACCTCAAGGTGGCAGGAATCTGATACATTCAACCTTTATAGTGTTTCAACATCTTAAACATACACAACATATTAAAACATGTGTTGAAAACCCGATCAGCACTGGTACTGGAAGCTCCGCCCTACCCAAACCCATCACAACTGGACCAGACATTTTCTGAATGCTCCCACCTAATCTGAAGCTGGAGTCTGAAACATAGTTCCACGGCACCACTCGCTTGCGCTGCTGAGAGACATACATCCGAAGCTCTGACAGGCCTTTTGCAAACATCTCCGCATCCTGGTCCAGCATCACTCCGAGGCCTGTCACAAGTAAAGCAGGGACGAGAAAGGAGCCAGAGACTTGGCTTTTATAGTGGAAAATGACACAAATCTCAACAGAGTGTCTAGTGATGCAAGTATCCCCCCCCAAAAAAAAGCTTCAATCCAACACAAAATCCGCTTGACAACCTCATGTCCAAATCTTTCCTCGGCCTTTCAAGCGTGCCACCTTCCGAGCTTTCAAGGTTCCACTCTCCCACTGTTGCCGCTGGCTTTTCAGCCAAGCTCCCAATTCGTGTCCAAACTGCGTTGCTAAGAATCTGGCATTAGCATTCTTATGCCGCTCTTGATATGCCAAAAGTCGACCAAGCCAAAAATCCCAGGGATCTCCTAAAGCCTCCACTCCTCGTGCAATAGCAATTTCCGCATGCTTGCGGGCACTGCCGCGATATACCAAGCTCCGTAGCTCATAAGGCAATTCATTCCACTTCAGCCGCCTGTCGATACGACCAAACTCCACCGAAGTTCGCTGGAGTGCCTCTTCAGCACGCTGATCCTCAACGGCAAAGGCCATCCAGGCAGCTACTGCGTGGTCCTTGGCTGCGCCCGCGGCAATGATGAAACCATGTGATTTCTCAGGCTGCCATCGGGCCAAACGTGGAAATTCCTGTGCCAATTTGACATAATTGGGCCGTTGTCCAGAGACCAGCAAGGCATCAATGGCACCAGCAGAAGTGTCGGCCCCAGTGGTCACCGTGCAATGTCCATCAGTCAACTCAGAGAGAAGGGTGGACAATGCTGATGTCAGTTTGGTTTGCTCAGGAGCAACATGGATGGACTTGATGCCCAGCTTCAAATGCAAATCTGCCAGCTCCTTTGCGACCTCTGCCACCCCAGTTGAGTCAATGATCTGCAAGCGTAGTGGCACAGTCATCTGACGCTGTTCCGCATCCTCATGGGTGAGGCGGTACACTTCGGGCCCAAATTTGCTCTGTGGAGCCTCTTCCGGAAATCCTGCTTCCTGACCCGGAGCCAAAAGAGCTCCTGGAGCTAAACCAAACATATGCCTGGGAGAAATAAAGACCCTCCGAGTGGCTGGAAGGATATCATCCCTGGCACCCAAACCATAGAAACCTCCTGCCCGCAGAATGTGGGCTGTAGCATAGACCATCAAGTCCAAGGGTGTCTTGATCTTGGATTGAATATAGGCAAGGCCAAACTTCAGCATCATGCTATAAGGGCACAGAAAAATTGTGGAAGAGTTCTGCATCAAGGCATTGGAGACCTGAAGCTTTGAAACCCTGCTTCCCATCGCAATCACTTTCACAGAGTCTTCTGAAAAAGTATCAGCATATAGATCCCCAGCAAAAGCAGCCAAGGACTCTGGAAGAGCTAGAACGATCCGAAAGTAAGGAAGGTTTGTGGTGTCAATGAAGCTCTTCACCAGTTCCAGGCCAACTTGTACATCGCCAGCACCACTAGGCATCAAAATAGTAGTGGCATTGGATCCGTCCTGTAGCGCTGAGGCAGCAGCTAATCCTGCAGCTTTCCAAACATTCCTGCTGACTTCATGATCAACTTCTACCTGAGGCTCTGCAACCTCCGCCACCGGTCTTCGAACTGTGGATAGGGATCTCTCTCGGTGAGCCTTTGCACCTGACCGACCAACGGCTCCCAGTTGTGCTGAGATAAAGTCAGGACTCAGTCGATGCAATCCGTGAAGTATTGGCAGCAAAATCAATGGAAGCATCCATCTTCTGCTTCCAACTTTGCACGGAAGACCGTGCAGCATAGCGGAAGCTAGTGCCCTTTGTTTAGCCATGACCTTGCCTGCAGCGTCCTCTTAATTATCAAACATGCGAATGATTGGTGAAGGAAGGACATGATCACTCAGGCTGAGTCCTTGTGCTTTCCTACGTCTTCTGCCTCTCTCTTCTGTAAAGCCTACGTTTGTGGGAATTTGAAACATGAATGTGAAACAAATGCACATCTTCAATGGAGCCAAATCCGCAGAAAACAAATGAACGCAGTCACCAAGAAGGGAAAAGCTCGCTTTGCTTCTGTCATTGCTGCATTACGCATGCAACAACTAAGTAGAGCCCAGTCGCAACATCCGAAAAATCAACGAGAATCAAAAGCAATGCTCAACCAACATGAGCCCACCTGCAGCAGAAATGCTACATGTTACACCGGCGGCAACTCGGAGCCAATGCTGCATTGAGATTACCTATTAGTGTCCACATCGCAACTACAAATTCTCAAGAGCTCTACAGTCTTGTCTTGAATCTTCCTGACCTCAAAGGAAGTATATACCTACGCAGGCACCTAGCACCAGCTGAACGCCTAGAGATTTTTTGAGGTCCCTCAGGGCATGCGTCAAAGCCACTCACTCTACATCTGTTTCCCATCTGCCCTGAGATTCTGCATTTTCAATGCAGGCCCAGAGAAAGTTTTCGTCTGATTTGAGTCGCCAGAAAAGCTCAAAACGAGCGGCTGGAAACTACACTGTACTTGAAACCGGAGAAATCGCATCGGAAACCCCGCATCGGTTTTTCCGCTGCAGTTTCTGTGCGTCTATGGCAGTTGTGTTGTGCAAACTCTCCCAAGCAACCACATGATTTCAAAAGCGGAACCAGAATCGTTTGAAAAGAGTAATGTCTGCACAGCAGGTGTTTGCCATAATGGGACTAGACCGTCCATCTTACTAAAACCCACCCAAAGAAAACCACCAAGGTTTTGAGTGGAACAAAGCTTCCAAGCCTTTGCCTTGACAATTCAGGCAAAGTGTAACGACTTAGATCTCATAGGGCCTTTGGCCTAGCTCAATTCTCAAAGCTTCGAAATAGTTGTAGACTTCATCTTCCGAAACGCCGTTGATGCACAGGAAGTAAGCACGCTCCAACACTCTCTTTTCAAAATCAGGAGGAAAGCGCCCCCTCCACGAGACCTGCACCAGCAAAGGGCAGGTGCTTGACTTGACTCGGATCCTTGTGATACTCCAACAATCGCTAAGTCTCACCAATGCTCATGAATATCAATTCACCTTGTGTCTCACCTTACCTTGTCTTCAGCTCATAAACGAGTAAGTTATGGTAAATTAACTTGCTGCAAACAATGGTGGCGAATTTTTTTAAAGAAAAATAGAGGTTTAAAGTTTAATGATGATATCCTAAGTCGAAACATTTCCAGGTTCCAGGTATGAGGTCATGAGGCCTTGTATAAGTTGCCATGCTCCTTGGGGCTTGCCGAGATGATGTTCTCCCAACTGCCACACTGGGGCATGCGTGGAGGTGCGGAGTGTTCATGATGTTTGCGTCTCTTGCGTGACCGGTGTGAGCCACGATGCCTTGTGTACATTTCAGTGAGCTCGTTTGAGCAATTCACCGTTGTCTTCAGCACTGGAGCTTCCTGTGAAAGCTGTGGCTGACAGGCTGCTTGGTTTCCTTGCATTTCTTCAGGCCCAGTTGGCAATGATTCACCAAACCCACTTGGCAGTGCTATTTGGTAGAAGTACTGGGCAAATGTTGAGATTGGGTTCTGTGACTCTGAGTTGCACTTCACAGCTGAGCTGGTCTCGCTGCTTCCATCACATGCACCGGGTGCTTTCCAAACTAAAAAACCTGCCGATGAGACAGATTCCGATCCACATGATTCATTCCTATGATGTGATTGTCCTTGGTGCTCCACCTTAACTTTGAAGACTTGAGTATTTTCTGTTGTGCCTTGGGACGCTTCCGAACTTGAGAGGTTCGGTGCGCTTCCTTGTTGGCTCCCTAAGTCAGCATCCTCAAACCTCACGTGCTTGGATGGGTGCTGAATGGTACTGGGCAAGTCGGGTAGAAGTGACATGCTACTCAAGCGTCCCCTGTCAACGAGTATGCCTGGAGGATACGCACCGCTGGAACCTGTTGTCGCAGCAGAATGTTCTGCAAATGGTTTTGCACCTGATGGATTCGCTGCCATCTTCTCTCCAACTCCAGCAGAATTGCTAGCAGGACTGCTGCCTTTGGTGGTTGCAATATGTTCTGCTGACGTCTTTGAGTCTGAGTGCATCACTGCCATGCTACCTTCAGCCCTTGAATGAGCAGCACCACTGCCAACATTTTTGGGATGATGTGCTGCAAATGGTTTTGCAGCTGTTGGATTCGCTGTCATCTTCTCTCCAACTCCAGCAGAATTGCTAGCAGCACTTCTGCCTTTGGTGGTTGCAATATGTTCTGCTGACGTCTTTGAGTCTGAATGCATCACTGCCATGCTACCTTCAGCCCTTGAATGAGCAGCACCACTGCCAACATTTTTGGGATGATGTGCTGCAAATGGTTTTGCACCTGATGGATTCGCTGCCATCTTCTCTCCAACTCCAGCAGAATTGCTAGCAGCACTGCTGCCTTTGGTGGTTGCAATATGTTCTGCTGACGTCTTTGAGTTTGGATGCATCACGGCCATACTCCCTTCGGCCCCAACATGAGCAGCACCACCGCTAGCTTTCTTTGCAGATTCTACAGCTGGTGGCTTCACTGTTGTATCCCCTTTCCCCCCAGCACAACTGCTGGCCGCGCTGCCGGTTTTTGGAGGCAGCACCCCAAAGGGTCCTGGGCTATCTGCGCTTGAAGCCGCCAGTGACCCATGTCCCAGCTGCTGCAGCCACCGGATGGAGCCTGGATCTACCGGAGTACCCACCACAACAGCCTGTGCCAAAGGACTTGGACTGCAAGGGCTGCAATCACTACGGGGACTAATCTCTTTGATTTCATCTTCGGCCGCGAATCTCAGAGCCTTGGGCCTCTCTACAAAGCTCTCAGTTTTGGACTTCTTCAGAATTCCAAGTCTTGGCTGATGATAGGGTTCTGGCAGGGATCCAACTCGTCCGAGTCTTGCCTGTCCGTGGTGGATGAGGGCATCTGTCATGTCACTTCCGAACTTTGGACTTGCCTTTGACATCATGCTGCCTCCAATGTCACTACCATCGTCATCTTGTTTTCCAGGGTGGCTTTGTTGGAACATCCCAGGAGCAGGCACAGCATGATCCAGAGGCAGTGGAACAAAGGCTGAAGACTGGCTTGTATCAAGTAAGGTTCTTGCTTGCTTCAAAGCGTCCCGTAAGGCATCCATCTCTGAAGATGTAGCTACAATCTCGCCCTGCATGGGCTGCCTGACGCTGCCAGTCACACTGGCCTTCTCAGAAGTTGATGGGGCATGGTCCACGCTAGCCCTCTCAGAAAGCCCAGCTGCAATCTCACCCTGCATGGGCTGCTTGAAGCTGCCAGCCCCACTTGCCTTCTCAGAAGTTGATGAAGCAGAATGCGGGCTTGCCGTCTCAGAACACGCAGCTTGAATCTCACCCTTCATAGGCTGCTTGACGCTGCCAGTCACACTTGCCTTCTCAGAAGTTGATGGAGCACGATCTGTGGCTGCCTTCTCAGCAAGTGCAGCTGCAATCTCACTCTGCATGGGCTGCTTGAAGCTGCCAGCCGCACTTGCCTTCTCAGAAGTTGAGGAAGCACAATCCGCGCTTGCTGTCTCAGTAAGCGCAGCATGAATCTCACCCCTCATAGGCTGCTTGACGCTGCGAGCCACACTTTCCTTCTCAAAAGTTGATGGAGCACTAGCTGCGCCTTGCGTCTCAGCAAGCGTAGCTTCAATCTCCCTGCCAGCAACACCTGACTTCTCAGAGCTTGATGGAATCCCGCCAGTGGCGGTTTTCTTTGAAGTTTCCTGATCTTGTCGAATGATCCCTTCAACCTTGTCCTGTTCCTCTGAGAGCTTTGCTTGCATTTGTGAGGACTTTCTCTCACCCTTCTCCGGTGTTGGCTGTTCAAATTCACTCTCATCAATTCCTTCCTCAGTACCAGCCTTTCTTTCTTCGGGCTTTGGGCCTCTCCACCGTGTGATTGGCTCAGATTTACTGCGTTGGACTTGGACTGAACGGAGCTCTGAGGAATATTCCTCGACTGTCGCAGATTGGCTGCGTTGGACCTCTTGCATCGTTCCCTCAAAGTCCTGCAAAACACACGGCATATCACAGCAACCACCTAAGGACCTACCGTCCGTGCCAACCTGTCAACATTGTTTGAACAACCACAAAGCAAACGAACCGCGAGCAACTTAAGATCCTACGGCATTCTAGAAATTACTGGACGAGATGTCCTACATAATCTACATAAATGTTTCGATACCACAAGATACCACAAGCATGATGTAGTGTCCCAGCTGAAAATTCATCCATGCTATCAGCAGGGCCTCCAAAGGCTCATCTGGAAAATGTCCTTCAAGCTTGCGTCGTCGCGCTTCCAGCTTGGCTGCCATCTGTTCCTTCAGCGATTTCTTCACACCCTCCTCCAAGGATTGAGTGGTCAAGCTGCTGATACCTGCTTGATCAACTGACACCTAGCGGGCACCACATGTCAAATGATGGCTTCAAATGGAACAAAAGCTTGGCCGCATCTACACTTGCAGGTCACATTGTCGTTATGATGTCAAATGCATCCAATTTCAGCCACCTAAAGGTACTGATGACTGTATGGTAATGTGTTGCCTGTGGTGCATACACGTGCAGTGTATCGCATACAGTAGAGTACTGTCATTAGGCACATTGCATTGCGTGGATTACATGTTCTGCCTAATGGGATACTTTCTCTTCATAGTATGAGCGTAAGCTCTGGTATTAGCAAGCTGTGTGCGATGTATCCTACCAGTTTGCTGTGTTTGATTTGTTTGTACATACTACATTTGGTGGGAAGACCTAGGCCATCGATCTAAAGGATTTTCTATTGCATTCTTTGCATCCCATCATTTGCAGCATTGGCGCCTCAGAAGTTGATGCTTGGGCTGGGCTGGCCTCTTTCGTCCTCACGGTACTTCTTTTCCACGTCGTGACCGTTTCAAGATCACCGACCTTCTCTGCTTCGTCATGTTCCAAGGTTGCAGGTTCAACCTCTGGCTGATCCGAATCTGCCACACTTATATTGACACTTAGCCCGAGAGTCTCGTCATCCTCAACTTTTGCTTCATCTGCTGGCTCATATTCTGGTTGGGAAACTTCTCCTTTCAAAGCCAATGTCCCTACCTGGCTTGGAGGAAATTCATCTCCAAAATGAACAGCAATACTTCTTATACAATTTGGAGATATGTGAGATATATAGATAATATATATTTATCGATATAAATGCTGCGCATGTATATGTACGTTATGTATATATATATATATCAAATATATATATATATATCAAATATTATATATATATATCTATACGAATACAAAATACTGGACATTTGTACTATTAGCAGAGTGAGACAGCATACAGCAATACAGCAGCAAAAAAGAGAAAACACAGGATCCACAAAGAAAATCCTGTCAAGATGCATCAGCATCCGCTTCATGGGACTCGCTCGCGCGTAAAGAACCTTCTGGGCAGGTGGATGTAGGAAAGCCACCCAAATTGCCAGGCACATTGACCTCTTGGCTCAAAGGACTTTGCAAGCCAGTCATTGTGTGTATGACCGTGGGTTCAACACCCTCCACAAAACCACCGGATGACTCAGGATTCACCACCTCCATGAAATCATCTAGGCCTGGCAAGAGCCTGGCATCCATATCATACCAAGCGAGTTGTGCTCCTTGTGGTGTAGTAATATTTAGAGATTGTGAGCCTTGTGAGCTTTCAGCTTCACCTGGATCTGAGGCAGAATCCAAAGCTGCAACTTCATAAATTTCCTCCAAGACTGCTGCAAAACTCACCGACTTTCTGGGCTCATCTGTCTGACACCTCCTCAAGACTGGTCGCCCACGTCTAACAACTGGACCCTCTGCATCCTCCATGCTGTCTATGGATTCCATGGATGCCCAAGATGATCGGGGTCCTGCCCAAGATGATGCCTTTTGCAGCGATGGCTGCATATCACTCACATCACTTGGAATGGCTGGCATCTCTGGTGGTTTTGCCTCGGTTCATCTCAAAGTTTCACCAAGTCTGACGACATCTAGTGACCTTTCTCAAGACCACTGCCATAGAATCTAAACACGCAGATTCTAAGCAAAAGACTCTCACATTCTCACTGGATGTGCTCATCTCTTGGGAACTGGAAAGATGACTTCTTGTCACATTGCTCGTACCTGCACAAGAACTGGTGTCTTAGTCTAGGGCATCTTCATATTTCTTGGAGTCATATAGTATCTTTCAGCAAGTCTTGTCGAACTGCGTACAAGTTCCCAACCCCAATCACCTTTTACCAAAACTTCTGCTAGGTTTGTGGGAGTCTTTGATGAATTCATCACTTTTAGTGGCACAAGATCCAGGTTAACGAATGGATCGAACGTTAGCAGCATTGCAGGCGCACCTTCTCCATCTTCATCTCTCAAATTCACCTCCTTAGACAGCTCAGCCAGATCGACTTACATCCCCTCAAACTATATAGAAGCTGCTACGCTGCTATGATCACTACAAGGAAAAATTGATGTATGTAGCCTCCTTGACCTCGAGCTTGAGATGCTAGAATTCGTGGACAAGTAGAAGTTTCCTAAGATTAGGGTACCCCAAAACGGATTCACAGGCTGTAAGCCAGGATGCTCTTCTTGCATCCTTCACATCTTCCTCACCTTCCTCATCTTCGTCGCTGTATTCGTCAGACTCATCATACTCAAGCTGCTCCTGCAACTACAGTAACTACAGCTACAGGCTCACACGTACTATAACATGTCAGATTGAACACAGCAGCAACATAATCATGCTGTATGACAATCCTGTGCATGCACAAAACACTACAGCAGTTGATCTATCTGCATATCTCTCTTGCAGTGTCTGAACCAATTAACCATTCAATGGCGCAGGATTTTCTCCACCAGCTGTACTGTATCATCACTACTTTATTGCTGGTTTTTCTCTTCCTCATCCTCCTCACCGTAGCTGTCCTGGGCCAAAAGTGGGCTGAGCATAGTGAGGAATGGCAATTCCCTTACTGATGTGTTTGCTTAGGCAGCATGGAGAATCTCTCATCAACATCGCTACTAATGATAATTCAGAACAGTGATATATTATAATATGATACTATCAGATGATATACAGTATTCTACGTATTTATCTAAACCTCTGCGGTTCGAGAAGGCCACTGTTGTAGCATGTTGAACCTTCCTCCCCTGAAACCCGAACTCTGGTCATGGAAGCGCGGTGCATCCTAGCACTGCTGGTATGCTCCTCGTAGTCATCGTCCTCACTGTCACCACCTTCCTGGAAAATGCATGGATTTATCATGCATTTTGCAGTGGCATCCAACCATAACAAACTCTGTGGAGTGCATTCTAAGAAATCAAACCCAGCCTCACCAGGCATAATGACTATGGTGTCCATTATGCTCCTCTGCCCTTAGCTCTGCACCAATCAACTGCAAAAACCATGAAAGGTCGTTGCATCTTGCGGCTTCTTGCAATCAAGGTGCTTCGTGGCTTGCGAAGCTCTGCTCCGTTGAATGCTGTGGCTAGTATATTATGTCACTTCCTATGCGTGCAGCAGTGCTAATGAAACTAGGCTCGCTAGGGCTCGTTATCCACATCTCTGAGAAAAACCCTCATCGTGAGTTGAAAGTTCTCTGACCTTGCTTGGTTGACATTGAACTGATCAGTTGATCGGAAAATGCTGCGCAGTCACTGGATGTCAAAGGCAATGCTGCAAGGCTGATGTGATAGTTTGTGAGTATTTTCCCGTTTCAGCCTGAAGTTGTTACTGCAAGAGCAGGTGCACACACACAGCGGTGGCTTTTTTTGTTGGATGGCTTTGCGAAGGGGCGAATGCTTTACTTGTACCCTGCATGTTTCACAGGACACAATGGGGTAGTGACACTTGTTTGGCGTCACACAGAAAGCAAGAACTGCAAAAGGGTGGCAATCTTTTGGCCAACCCTCATGGACGGGTAAAAATGAAAAGAGCTGAAAATGGAACAATGAAAGAGGAATCCAGAAAATGGAATACCACGAAATGCATTAGAATGAATAAATCAACAAATCTGAAAAATATGAAAATGTGATTTATATTGATTTGCAACTTACAACCAAAAAAAACTCCATCACCTCAACACATGAGTTCTGGATCTCCAAATCAACTGTGACTCATGGATGTCATGGTTGGAGGGAACATGTCAGGCATGCTGCCAGTGGAGGATTCCGGCATGCCATAAACAATTTTCCCCTTTGTCCTCCAACGGCTTGCCCTTTTGATTTGCTGACGAATGAAGGAAGCCTTCTCGAGACGGCGCGCAATGGTCTTGGCATCCCCTTGCAGCTGCAACAAACGCGCATGCATGTGTCGGACAGCCACGGACATCGACTCTTCTCTTTCTTCAATTCGCGCCTGCCGCTTTTCGAGTTTTTCCAAGGATTGGGCCAAGGTTTCAGCGGCATTGGAGGAGAGTCTTGCCGCTTGACTTTCAACAAAAGCGACAACATTTCTATCACATTCCTTCTCCTCCTTTTGGGCGGAACTTACAAACTGCGCCAGGGCCTCCTCTTCATCCATGGCCTCTTTGAGTGCCATATTATAAATGGCTCTCTCGTTGCTGTCTGTGACAATGTCATCTGTCCCCGGAACAGGTCGGCTATCGAAATAGTGCACAACATCAAATGCAAAAAACAAACCATTCCGAATCTTGCGAGTGTTGGCCTCCATTCCACTCAGCAAGGCGTGCGCGTCATTCACACGGAAGGCGGGCTCTGACTCCTTCAGATGCTCGATCCAGGAATTGTGGAGCGTCCTTTCGGCCTGCGAGGAGGGGATGCCCGGAACCATGTCCATCAACAAACTGGGCGACACCAAACGTCCGCTGGCACACATAGCCTTCCGGTTGTAGACAGCATCTTCCGCAAAAGCGGCCCAAATCTGATCCAGTTTCACCCGCTCCTTGCGTCGGCTCATCCGCCAGCGTCTCCACATCTCCTTCATCTGATGCGGTAGCGACTCCAACGATTGCGACCTTTTCTTCACCATCATGTAGTTGTCCATGACGATTGCCAGCAACATGTTCAAGAGAATGATCACCACTAACACTGTGAAGATGGTAAACCATCCATACGCTGCCAGGCGTGACACCTGCTCAAGTTTGTGGAAAGCATCTTCATCTTCCGAAAAAATGATCCTGAAGGCAAAGTTAAAAGCCCTAGCAAAGTTGCCCAAATCCTCAACATCTCTGCCGAAAAGGAGAACTGCTTCCAGGCACAAACATACCACCATGGCAGAGAGAGCCAAACTGAAGTGGAGCATATCCTGGGATGCTTCTCGTAAGGTTTCTGTGATGATCGCCAGGCGTGGCTGAGCATCAAAAGATTTCAACAAACGGAGGATGAGCATCAACGGATATGCCGACAGCATGAGGCGATACGTCGACTCCTGGGAGTATGTTGCTTCATACTCTGCGAAGAAACTGGACACTAAGTCCAAATATGCCTCCCGTGCATTTCCACCTCCCAACAGCAGGTCTCTCATCTTGGCCTGGAGATGCGCAGTCTGTATGGCCAAAAGGAAAAAAATGGACGCTACAACAGTGGCAATGATGAAGGAGATCCAATCGACTGCGTTGGAGAAGCCGATGTACTCCTCTATGAGAGCCCGATACCACGAAGTGTCAGCATTGACCAGGATTTGTGCAATCTCCCGCACCTCTGCAATGAAGACCCAAAGCAAAAGCACGGCCCAAATGCCAGAAAAAGCACCCGCAAGCGAGTTCTCCCCTACTATCTGTGCGGAATTGACGAAGACTGAGGTCATTTCAAGGCGTTTGTGAAAACGCCCTCCACGAAGGAACCAGAAATGAACGCCTGTATAAGTCAGCAGGCCATAGTGAGCATTGTAGGTAATCATCGCCACCTCCAGACGTTGAACATCCTCCCGTAGCCATGGCGAACCCACGCAGGTCTCACAATAACATTCCGTTCGATTCTTCACTGCCAGCTGGGAGCAACCATCCTCCATATCAATGGCTTGATCCACAATCCTTTGAAAACCATCAACCGTTGGCAACATCCATTCTAGTCGCTTGGGATCATTGAAAACCTCAGCATCTCCCAATTCGGGTGGATAAGCTATCTCCTGGTAGTTTGGAACACAAGCTTTGCCATACCACCTATCGAAAGAAGCTCGATTGGTGGATGGAAACTTGCAGGTGGAGCTGCTGGAAGACGAGACCTGTTGGCGAAGGCGTAAACCACCAACGATGCGATTGAAATGGAGGTATTCTGCAGAAGTTGGAATAGCACCGCTCTGGGTGCCATAGCTGTTGACATACCACGTTTGGTTGGGTTCTCTCAGACTGCCACTATTGAGGTCAAAGACACTCGCCACATCCTCTGGACGCCGCTCCGAATAGGTCCACACTGGTTGAAGTACCACTGGCAGATAGCCCACCCGTAACCATGACCAGAAGTCCGCGTAAGTGTGGACATCTTCGAAGGTCTTGTGCCCCATGTACTCACTAAAGGCAAAGTTGGCATTGTGCATGATGTCTTCTGAGATAGCATGCTCTACCGAGTAGATAATGTCCTGCTTCAAAGAAAAAATGGCAAAGGCTGAAAAAGCAAACAGAAGGAGAATGGTGAAGGGGAGCTCTAAGCAGGCTCGCTCCAAATCCATCTGATTCTTCACCCATTTCAAATAGGCTCTCTGTGGCACAGAGAGGTCCCCTCGGTCTCTTTTCCCCTCCATGCTTCAGCTACATGACAGTGTTGGCAGGTCCGTTTGGCATCTGCATCCTACCAGGTACCAGAGAGAAAAAAAGATATCCTTTTTGTGCATGTAGGAGATAAAAAGATTACTCATATGACAACTGTTTCTTATCATTGGATTAGTGAATTTGGAACAACATGCTAAAGCAAACTATGCTCCCCAAAGAATTGAACATCGGAGGAATCTAGTGCCATTGGTAGATAGGTCTTGTGCACATGACTTTTCAGGACAAATTGATTTCATTGTTGTATTTCAATGTTAGTGTTTTCGTCATATGAACGTCTGATTGGATTGCGGCCGCTTGAGCCAAAGTTTTGCCCATGCTGCCTGGCGCGTGCTAGAAGCACATTACAAGAGCAAGAGCCCTGTCCAATGAACCAGGAATGCTCAGGACTAGGCTTTTTTGACCACCAGCTGCATAATGGATGCTGTTCCATTCGTTGAGTCCTGAAGAATGCAGGACGACCCTGTCTGGACTGAAAAGCACTACGGCACATACTGTCAGGGAACTGAAATGCAGTCCACCTAAATATTTACTTAAAAGCAGTCCACCTACTTTAAAAACAGATCAAACAACTAAACGACTAAATCTGTGACTAAAGACCACACCTGCGTGCACCAGAATGGAAGCTTCGATCTGGACCAGCGTGTAAGAATAAGCGCGTTGCTTGAATCTTGGTGATCAAGCTGACACCAAGCAGATGGCCACTTCATGTCTTTGCCAACACTTCATTTCCCCTTCTCACAAGATCATAGAAGTAGATTGCCCTTTCTTGCCCTAGACGATTGTGAAGCCGACACGCATCGCACAAATGCTATCAAATGAGCCTCTGCATTTCTACCATCTGAAGTGGGCTTCAAATTGGGACCTCTGCTTCGAAGCGTCAGATGTTCATTGGTTCCAGGCTACAGAATCTTCTGCAAATGTGAACGATATACCAGGGCAGCAGCGGCAAAGCTGGCCAGCACCGAAGCCACCCAAAGCAAAATCCAATGAGCCAACAATCCCAATGGCAGTGCCACCACAAAAGGCGTGAGAATCACCACAATTGCAGGGTGCAACAGGTTGACAGCATAGCTCAAGCAAGAAAGACCACTGAAGATGGATTTTCTTGAATAGTGTGCCTCAAAACTTTGCATAACTCCTGTGGACACACCTGCACATATAGTCACTGTCATAATGGCACCGATGGCGACAGCCGATGAATCAGCTGCTCTTTCTGGCTCAGGTTCTGCAGAAGGTACTCGCCCCAAAGCGAAAAAAAAGCAAAGAGTCATCGCAAAACCACAAGCAATTTTCAAGATCTTGGAGTGTGCCCCCAACATCGACAGCAATGGCGTAGTGTCAGAAACGGTACCACATAAGAAGCAAAAGAAGTAGAGAGGTGTGTGGATGATATGGTGTGCTAGGCCTTTCCACTCTGGCAACAATCCAGCCACAGGTTTTGCCACATGCATTTCCACCAAATATTGTATCAAGGCCACAGCCAAAAGAACTGAAAAAACCCTCAGAAAACCGAGGTTTTTGGGGATGAGGAATCTTGTCCAACCTCTGAGGACAAGAAAGATGCTTTCGAAACCTAAAAGCCAAAGCTCAAACCAAGCCACTCCGGGTCCTGACTGAAAAAAACTCAAAATTCCACCTGAACCAACTGATTTCCATTGATTCTCCATTGACTGGTTTTGTTGCTCTTGTCCCAGCCACTGAGACAAGTGGTGAATTGGAAGTCCAACAAGCAATACAGGGAGCCCTAGACGCCATAGTCGTGAGATGAAGTGCTTCGAGAGCCCTTTCTTGGCCAAAGACTTGGGAACAAGGAGCCCTGCAACCGCAAACAAGGTTCCTGTTAGAAAAGCCTGCGATGTAAAAAGCGCTGTGGCCACAAAAGCCGACGCAATCTTCTCATTGCGACTTCCGAAGGAAGAGTACCAACGGCCCAAGCCGGAGGCTGCAAGAGCACTGTGATGTCCAACCACCAGAACTGATAGCACACTCCTGAGATTGTCAAGGTAGATCAAACGACCCATTGTTCACTGCCTCGAAGGTGACCAATCCAGTTGCAGGAAGTCACTCAGCATGTCACATGGCATAAGCAGGAAGCATGGAAAAATGCGATCCAGATGGACTTGGGATTCTACGCGTGGAAGTTAGAAATCATCTATGGGTATTGAATATACAAGTTCTGAAAATTATGGAATGATGTAAGATAATTGATGTATCAAAAAAGCCTCAGACTCTACGACTCTACAAACATACCATTAAATTAAAAAAACAAGTCACACGCGTATGGATGCCAACATATTACAAGTCCACCCTATGTAAGGGGGCGACACAACCCCACTTGATTCAACATTCAAGCCAAAAATGCTGTCTGTCTTTCAGTCCGATCTCGGACCTGCACAACCTGTACAATCTGACATCATCTTTTCGCCTCAAACCTTTTTCACCTGGCAACCTTTCCGTGGAGGGACGATGCTCCGCACCAGCTTTGGGAGCAGACTATTTGAAAACGATGAAATGCGAGAGATAAATGGATCGTTGTTGCCGGACTTCTTCGTACGACCAACTTCTCCTTGGTAACAAGCAAGAATGGAAGAGAGTGTGGCAATCACATGAGACTTAACTTTTCACATGAGAAAAAAAGACCAATTACTCTAGCAGCTCTAGCAAGTGGAGGATGACCATGAATGCAATAAACATATGCATATGCATAGTATTAGAATATATGATGTACTATGATGAAGTAGAGATAGAAGGATTTTTCAACTGTAGTGGCATTCCTCGAAATCTGCCTGAGTGAAAATGACTCACCAACCGGAACACAAGCTTTTGAGGAGCTTTCGTTACGAACCAAGGGAGATGCCAAGGATCCAACTATTGGCTTGTCATGCAGGAATGCAGGTACACAACCGCCTTGCATGAACGGGGGTCCCCGAAACAGAAAACGGAGAAGTGAGAAAACCCCAAGTTCAAACGAAAGTCAGCAAGCGCCGTTCAGAGCTACAAGTGCAACAAAGATCAACAACAATACATCTTTGCTGAGTTCGCTGCGTTGTAGCTTTATTTTTGGATGAACAAAGCGGAATGGCATCATCCTGCTGAACAGCATGCTGCTGGTTCTTTCAAATTTCTGCGCAGAATGTACATGAATGTACCATCTTGCGAGCCCTCTTCAACCAGCTGTCCGTAACCAAACACTGTTTGCCAGTATCTTTGGTAGCTTCATGCACGTAGCAGGGAATCTCCTGAGACAGCATCAAAAGATACAGGGACATAAAAGGGGCATCAAATAGCCAGGTGTTTCACAGCATGACAGCTCGACACATCTTTGTTCCTGTCCAACTTGATGGCCGCACCCTGTGGGAAAAATAGGCTGAGAGACTGAGAGATGAGGCCGGCTGTTTCATTGAGGGATTGGAGGGCAAGCCTTGCCTTCCTCACAACGGAAATGCTGCTTCAGCGCGGCCTACGGCATTTAATTCACATAACTTAAGCATGTTGTTCAGATCACCCTGGCAACCGATAGTGCGCAACACCATCAATATCAGAAGATTCACCAGCTAGGTGACTTAGAAAGTTACATACCATGTTCAGTTATTCACCTTCTAATTTTGACTGTCAAAGTTCAAAGGTGCGGCAACTGAGCGAGAAACACAATTGTTCACAAACTCCAGTTCTAGGTCGGCACAGTGCCTGCAAAAGCTGTCCCAAAATCAGTCAAAATCCTTCAACTCATACATCAGGCAGGATTTTCCAACATAACTGGTTGGTGCGCACAGAACAGAATAGCATAGAATAGCTAAAGCACACCATATTCAAAACGGATACTTCCGAGATTCGGACATACCGATTCTATTGCACACGTCCCCGCAGGACTCACCAGGCATACCCTGTGGTCGCGCGGCGAGGTCTCGGATCTAATACCATGAACTAAAGGTGGATATAGCTGGAATCACTTGGGCAGTCTTAGGTTTGGCTGATTTCCTGCAGATGTAGCTGTAGCTCCTAAAACACAAGTAGTCATAGGCAATCCACCAGGAGATACTGGCAGTTTGAAAGCTGTAACTGTAGAACGACGGCCTTCAATACATGCTGCTTGGCATGTGGCACCACTCTCTCTCCTTCAGGCAGCAATTGGCCTCAGCTGATGAAGCAGCTGAGGAACGCACTTGGCAGCGATAAACCAGGATACAGGCTCTTCATGCGATCTGCAAGGACGAGCAAGGCACCACTCTTGTGATCCCTGTCAACCCGTGTCCAACGCAAGCTCGGAAAAACAGCTTTCCACCAACGCCACGGAGCCACTTGTGCGCGACAAATGTTGCCAAGTGGTATACCTTTTGTGTCATTTTATGCTGATGAGATCTTACGAGCCTTGTTAAAATGACTCCACGATGGGCCGAACGCGGCTGTGCCTCACACACCAAATGACAGATGACTGGCATTCGGCTTCCACAGGCTTACCAGCCTAGGCTTGAGTGGAGAAAAAGGGCCTCGTTGAGTTTCAGCTTTGCTGACAGTCTCTTCCAGTCGCGACCTTAAAAAAGTCAGCCCATGACACCCAAAATTGTCCCAGTGGATCCTTGGTGGATCCTCTATAGCTAGGGCCCCCTGCGGAGAAACGGCACCAAGTAAACCTGGCTGTGACTTCGAGTGGGCCCTGGGTGGTTGAAAATGAGGTTGCAGCTCAGGAAGCGAAAAAAGCTCTGTGATGTCAAGGTGGTTTGGATTGAATGAACCTAGGACCCAACAGCTTACAGCAATTTAAGATCCATTTAAGATCATTCAAGGACCAAATCCTGTGAAGGGATCCGTTGGCACCCTTTTTTCCGCGCTTTCACCGTTCCTTGCCCTTTCCCGATAGCTGCTATCTGCTGCCTTGTTCCGGTCGAGGTTTTCCAACTGATCATCCGGCACCAGGATCGCCTGGCTCAAACTCTTCTGCAGCTGCTCCTGGCGCCCGAAAACCTCCAATTGGCCCCAAAGTGTTTCCTCCAGCCAGACGCAAGATTCTCCTCATAGCTCTCTTGCAGCAAGTAGCTGAGATCTCCCAACTTTCCAGGCTTTAGGCTACTAAAAGGCATCCTGCCCACAAACTCGATGGGATTTTTTGGAAATGTTGTTGTTATGTTGTTGATTTGACTGTGACCCAGTCCCGCTCAGCTTCTTAGCCATTGGGCTACCAACTTTCACCTGCACGGAGGGCTAAAAATGAAAGGTCACGAGTGTCAAGCTCGCGCATTCTAAGCTTCAAGCATTGGTGCCGCGAGTATCAAAATGATGTGTCCTCTCAGGTTGCAGAACTATCGGAATCGACTCCTTGCCCTCTTGGCGAAGCTTTTCTGCGGCTTCACGTGGGGTCCTGGACACTTCCGGAGCTATGCATTCGTGAGGATAGAGGCCAGACCCATGACGAAGCCAATGGTCCCATCCTGAAAGCAGGATGGTTTCTGAAGGCAAGTTTCAAGAGTCTGGTTGCCTTGCCACGTTCAAAAACCTCATATATATAAATATATATTATACATATATATATATATATATATATGTATATTCNATATATATAAATATATATTATACATATATATATATATATATATATGTATATTCACAGATTTATATAAATATAATGACCTATTATCATATTATCACATTGGCTCTTGACATGCTATCTTGACAGTCCATACGTTATCTGGACCATTCCGCGCACGTTCCGGAACAACCTGCTAAAAGCTTCCACTCTCCTATCCGTGGTAGTCAATTGCTGAGCTTTTCACCAGTGCTAGGATAGCGTGGCCACTCCTGTGCATTGCGTATGCCAAACACAAATACTGCATGGCAGAACAGCATCGACCCGAGAAGTCTTCAGGCTCCTGTCGTATTTTGTGCCAGGTCTTATTCTGGATCATCCATCCTAGGCCTGGAAAATAATCTGTACCTCAGTTTCCATTGTCATAGAAATCTGCTCGACCATCTTTAGAGACTTTGATCTTCAATGATGCCACATCGCAAATTCTGGAAGATCAATTCTGACTTTTTGTCTCCATTTTATTTTGCACCAGGCTAGCCACGAAAGAGCCGCGTCTCGTTGGAGACCAGCTCTGGCAAACCTAGGATTTGGAATAAATTCCACAACTTTCTGGTGCCAAAATGAATCAATTTTCCAGATCTGACATTGGGAGGTGGGATCAGTCAAATCAATTCAAATCAGCAATCCTCCGGTCAAATTTGGAGAAACAAATCTTTCTCACCCTCGCGCCAAAGTAGCCATTGTCATTCCATGCAGACACGCAAAACAGAGTGTCATCTTCCTGATGTGCCAGGTGCAAACGTCCTTAAGAAGATGACATATTCCGACAAAAATCTGATGTTTGGCCTTCAGCAGCCAGGCAGTTGCCCGGAAATACCACAAAAAGTCAGGTGCCACCTGCAGCATATCTGCTGCAAAAAGAATCACATCTTGTTCCTATCATTTTTGTTCTAATCTTTCTAAGCTTCTGAGCTCTATTGAATCCAAGCCACAAACAAGTCATTCTCCAGAAAGATAGCAAACTCAAAGTGTTGACCTCAACCAAAGTGCATAAAATACACTAAGAGTATTATAATATTGTCAATATACAGTATCTTATAAATACCCAGGAAGTGGAAAAAAAGGCTAAACTTTGCGCCTTGGTAGTAGGGAATCCTTTACATCAATCATCCTTTTTTTGGTCTTGGACTTCCAGGGAAGTTATAGTATATATGTATATCTATATATATATATATTTATTTATTTATTTATTTATATTTGTGTGTGTGTCAATGTATGTATATATCATATACCTATACATTGAAGGAAAAAAACAGTCCATAGTCCGGAGTGTTGACATCATTCGTTAGAAGCATTGAGAACCTAGCACCTCACCATATTCACTAGAACGGCTGCCATTTTCCTATAGTAAGACTTGAGAGCTTCAATCTAATCTTATGAAGGCAATTGTCAATATAGATCAATGTTTTGATCTACTGTTCTTCCAATAATGCCAGTTCAAAAGGAAAACGACCCAAGTTTTTACAAGCAAACTAGTACCGTAAGCTTGAAGAACCACACATACTGTTTAACCCTGCCATGTCCTGGATCTGAGAAAGCAAGACTCCAAGACCAATCTCTGAGGTAAAAAATCTTTGATCTTTGCCCACCAGGGGTCACAACGTTCGAAGCTCTCTTCAAGAGCGAAGCGGAAGTGCTCCGCAATCTTCGACACAGGCGTCTTTGAGTTCCTCATGTCAGTCGTGGGTTCGACTGTTGGCTGTTCCGAGCACAGGGGGACGTTAGTAACCTGAGGCTCCGACACAGGGCCCCGCACCCCAACATACGCACGTTTGTGCCTGCCAATAAGGCCCGGCTTTAATCTTTGGAATTGTCGATGAAAAATGAGAAGAACGTCTCAAACCATCCTTAAAATTTCTGCCAAAAATTTCATTTCTTTTCGTCAACGAGGTGTGGAAAGAGTCCAGCAGTCCGGGCGACTTCTCTCAACTCTCCAGTCTTTCACACCAAGAGCTGCACCACACTTCAACTCGCAAGTCTGTCTTGAAACGTTGAACCTTGTCATGTCAAGCCAATCTGCCACGCGACATGTTACATGCACTCTAGGTGCTGTATGGTGCTGTGACCTCAGCCGCTGACGACAGCTTCCATTGCGGGAAAGGCCCCAGCTTCATCCAGGGACACAGCAACACGAGTATTCTGGACCTTCCAAAACCACAAATCTCAGTAACTTTGGTGTACCATCAGCGCCATCAGCACCCTAGTTATCCCTGGCAAGCCTCTTCGAGGTCGGCCAGCTTTCTCATGCATTTGTCCAAACAATCTGGTCGATTGTGTGCTAAGACCTTGGGAAAAACGAATGTTGAAAGCGATGAAAGGATGGAAGTTCAGCACTAAAACCTAGTAAAAGCCACGAATCACTTGAGGATCATGCCACTATCAACAAATCTTCGGGCCTCTCAAAGAGTTTCATGCAGTCGGTTTCATGAAGCTGCACCATTCATCTGATGTTCATATGATGATTCATATGTTTCATGCATGGTGCTTCTTAGATCTTGCCAGAATCTTGCTCATTTCCAGCCCATGGACCTTAATGGTTCCCGGGAGGTTGGCTGCATAGGAGTCCGTTTTAGAACCTGTCCCCCATGAGGATTTTTGCAATCTGTCAACTCTGTCATATCTGAGCAGTGTGTAGCACCAAAAAAACCCACGCCTTTGATGTGGATTGTTCTCCAACCGGTTTTGGACACTTTTTGGTGTAGGACACCTGCTCTCAGTTTTTTTTGTTCCACAAGAATTTGCCGTAAAATGGGTACTGCAGGCCCAATCGACTCCCATCTCCATTGCCTCCCGTGGCGAAGGAGATGCGGCCAAATATGGCAAGCCACCTGCAGTTCGTTGAGGTCACCAAGGGTCTGAAAGAATGCCACCATTGAGCTCTTGACGCCGAGGGTTGCAACCTTCAAACTTCACCATGGTAAGGGAATGAACTTTTCTAGGTTTTGAGATATGGGATATAATTAATAGAATATTGAGAATAGAAATGAATATGAATATGAATAGAATGTAAGTTGGGATTCATTCACTTGTTCCCCTACTGGGCCACTTAGATAACTGTCGCCGGGCAAATCCGCACAGCGGTAGCAGTGAGCCGACTCTCAGGGAGAGTAGGTGACCAAGACTCAGACTTTCGGCGGAGCTCATACAGGTGACCCCAGCGCAGGCGACCTCAAGAGGAAAATGAATCCCAAACCTGAAGTATCCTGCTTTGCAGCTGGTTCATGTTCCCTTTCCCGGGCTCTGGAACTCGTCCATTTTCCGCACTTTCCGAATGAAACTTTGGGAGATCACAGGTTGTAGTGCTTTCATCACAACCCCTTCTGAAAATCTGATTCATCTACCAAGTAAATCTTGTAGCCATCATCATCCACAACACCCGTGATCTTCAAACCAAACATCACAGTGGGAGGCAAAGCTATCTTCACGCCCTTCTGTTGAAGCTGCTCGGCTGCAGCTTCAACATCTGCCGTGGCAATCACCAAATGGTCGAAACCTGTGCCAAGCTCAATTGGCACCTCTGACTGTCGCAAGCACAAATATGTCTCTGCACCGGATGGGTATTTCAAGTAGCAAGCATCCTTCCCAACACTTTCACCACCTGCTGGCCCTTCCACCACCGACATCCCAAGCTTTTGCGTGTAAAAAGTTGTGCTGGCCTTTAAGTCCCGCGTGTTTAAACACAACCCAAGGATCGCTGCCTGTTTCTGCTGCCGAATTTGGATGGGATAGCCATCAGGATCTGTTCTTGAATCTGAGTCAGGAGCTTCCAATTGTATACAGTGAGTCCCTGGAAGCTACCCAAGTTGATCCCAGCATTCTCTTTCTCTGACCGTTTTTGAGCTGACAATTCCAGGGCAAAGTTCTCCATGTCTCTGAGAGTTCCAAAACCTACAAAGGCAGTCGCTGCACCATTGGGGCGTCGGTTGCAAGACAACACCTTCATACCCAAGTCTTGGTAGAAGTTGAGGCTTTCATCGATGTCCTTGACATGTAGCATGGCGTGCAGCATCCGATTTCCCGCAGTCCGGGAAATCGATACCTTCCGAGACATCCTTTTCCAGTCAGAAGGATGTGGTGAAAAGTTGCAAAAGCAGAAGCTGTTGAAAGAGAAAATTATTGCCAAAAAGATCATGAAACAGCTCCATGTGAAACCTCTCCGTCTCGATGGCGACAGCGTTGTGGCCATGGCAGCTCTTGATTTCCTACCCCCTGACTAGGGTGCAGACATGCGCGCAGCAATACCATGTACGAAAGAAATCTTTTCATTCCTTCCTTGACCAGCAGAAATTGTTTAATGTCGTTGCTTGGACAAGACTTGGCACATGCAAAATCTGAATGAGAATCAAAATAGAATCTTCACCTCTTTCGTGCCAAAAGGGCGCCCACAAAAAAAACAAGACTGGCAGAATGTTCGGCAGTTTTCTCTCTTGAATTTTCTCCACTTCCCAGTCTAAAAATCCATTGTGCCCTCAACAATCCACTAGACCCAAGCCTGCTAGCTGTTGAGCCAAATGATTAAGGCAGCATCCAACAAGGAGAGTATATCCCTATAAATCCTATGCCTCAGCATGAGAGAAGGTGCCCGAGGCTGCAGCTCCAGCAGAAATGCACCTTGGAAGCATCGACATAAATGACTTCAAACAGAAGCCTGTTGTGATATTTAATGTGAAAATAATCGTTTTTTTTTTCAAAAAATAGGAAACAATGGGACAGAATTTAGAAACATATGATGAAAAAAAATTAGACTCTATATAATCATTCAAGCACTGGGCCGGGCCCTGCTTAGCCCTCCAACTTTTCTTGGGCATCCAGGAGGTCCACCTCCTGGCCTGAATTCAGGTACCTCACAATTCATGTGGATTCATATATGGGTTATATTTGGATATGTGATATATGATATATGATATATGATATATGATATATATATACATATATTGGATTATGAGATGTAAATGAATATGATGCAAATGGATTCAAAATCCCGTAACCTTTGAATCTTCTTTGCACTTCTTTGTTCCATTGGGCTAGTTCCACTGCTTACCATTGATTCTCAATTCAAGGGAGCACTCGCCCAAGTACTGCCCAACGTGGCGATCCCACTCACAGCTCCTGGTGAAATATCCACGTTTCCCTGCTGCTCTTTGTCTGAATCATGTGCATCATGCATCAGTCCTTGTTTTGTCTGAAGCACCATGTG
This sequence comes from Breviolum minutum Mf 1.05b.01, assembly GCA_000507305.1. NCBI lineage: Eukaryota > Dinophyceae > Suessiales > Symbiodiniaceae > Breviolum > Breviolum minutum. Next base: position 79,155 of record DF239204.1, on the reverse strand, counting down.
AAGTCGAAGGCTTTGTTTCGACTGAAATCCTCAACTGGGAAATGTTTAGAATCTAGGAATCTCGAGGGAGAATCCAGCAAATCAATAAAAATTCAACATCTGCACAGCCGAATTGGCCTCTGAGTCGATTCGATTGATGTCTCCGATCTTTGCGGAGCTTGCTGCCGACCTTCACACCGGACTAAGGTGATAAACGACATGTGATAACATGGATGCATGGGGAAGCCTGTGTCACGTCCAGCATCTTGGAACCCCTTGCCTGCTCGCCATGGGCTCAAAGCTCCAGCCGCTTGCCTTTGCACTTTGTCAATTTCCGCCAGCTGCCGGACGAGGTCATCGTTTGAGGGCACTCTGCCCACGTCCTCGCGAGTTGGCCTAGGCTGGGGGGAGAAGCAAAAAATCATCCAAGATGCTTGTTTCCTCCAACTCCAAAATTTTAAGGCAACCACGCAATCGATTCCCGCCTCTCCTGACATCAGGCAACTTGAATTTTTGAATCCCATTCAAAAATGTTTTCAGTCTACAAATCATCATGAATCCCGGCCGCTTTATGAAACTTGTGAATCTCACGAACCTGCCTGGTAGGCACCAAGCTCAGAGGCCCCTATCCTTATGGTGGTGCCATGACCCAAGACAAAATAACTAACAGCACTGAAATTAAGATTTAAAAAATATAAGAATGCCAAATGCCACAAAGCCCCTAAAGCTTTATCCCAATGAATCACCAAAATCGTTTCAACAACATGATTTTTCAGCAAATCTATGGGCTTCTGGCTTGAGCCTGTGGCGAAAGGCTTGGCCAAAATCCTGACGGAGCTGGGGACCTCGGTCCGAGGCCACTAAGCGTAGCTGGAACCTCAGCAGCGCTTGGAGGGTATGGCGACCTCTCAATTCGTGGGGTTTTTGTTGGGATAACCGAGGTGCAGACACCATGCACAAAAGGCCGGTGATGCAAACGAACAATGCTACCTCATCTGAAAAAGCTACCCCAAGTTTCAGGAGATATCAGGGGTATCAATGAGTATAACTCCAGGAAGACACGTTTGAATAGGCTTGATCCAATTCTCAAGCCAGCTGAAATCGCCCATCACCCCGTAGTTCGTAGTAACATCCAAAGTCACCATTGCGACTCGCTGAGTTGGCCGCAAATTGTACGAAGCTCCATGATTCTGGTGCATCCTCCGAATCCTCATTGGCCTCCAAACTGCAAGTGAAATCACATTGGCAGTGAACGGCCAAAAACAAGAGTTGAAGCTGTGTCTTTAATGTCAGTCATATGATGTAATATAATTAGTCCAATATATCTTTGGTGGTCACCAAATGAATACCCCAGAGTCAACAGGGGAAACAACTTGCCAGCTTTTGCAAGTGGCTACATGCTTCCAACCTGGCGACGCTTCTTTGTGCGCCTGCTGGAAAATACCATGGTGCCATGTTCGTCCGAAGAACTTCGGTTATAGAACTTGATACTGGGCTGCGGACACCACGTGGCGTCGCATTCTTCAAACTTCGCGTCCTACGGCAAGTCTCATCTGTGGCTTTGTTCCCAACACAGGGAACAAATCTGCAACCCTGGAAAATAAGCCCCTGACACTACAAAAAGCAGCAGTCACACCCCAACCGGGTGCTCTATGCGGCATGGCGGACGTAAGAAGCACATACGCAAGCCCCTTTTTTTGAGCAAGGTGTCCTCCAATCAATCCTTTGCAAATTTGATCTATGTTTCTTGACCTATGACGTTGTACAACTACAATGAGGTTGGAAGATTGTCAGGTACAATCGTACTCACTATCATGTCAGCATGTATGTTTACAGTACTGTTTCAAAAATCGATCACTTTTGAACATGAAACCTCAAGCAGTATTTCCTAACACCACCCATCAATTCCAACGCCTATATGCATCTGGAGCCAGCTCTGAAAGGATGCAAGGTAATGGACATGTAAAACATCTTCTGCTGGCATACGCTAGCATGGAAGCCTGCTCCATCAACTCTCCATTTTGTGGCCTGTCAGCTTAGCATCGAGGCGAAAGAGGGAAGCACTGAGAGCAGGTCCTTACCCGCAGGTATGCTTCGAAAGCGCCGCGAAAATGGGCCAAACTGTTGCACAGCACGGCGGGTGCTTAAACAATCAGGCTCTGCGTGATGCAATCTTCGCGTCCGCATGGGCCAAGGAAAACATTGAGTAAAAGATATCACCGAAAGTTAGGATCCTTTTTGAATAGATGCTTTGTGTGAGCTTCTTGGATCACCTAAAAGTATCGCAAGCAGTGTTCCACCATTCAGCTGCTCCAATGGTTGAAGCTAGCTGAAAGTGAGCTCCCTCTGCTTACACAAAGCTTCAACTCTCCTAATCTTGTCTGAGAGCTGGTCACCATTGCGTGGTAGCAAGGATGCCTCCTGCAAAGCTGCTCGGCAAAGCTCTGCTGCCTCGTCGCTTTTGCCTTCTAAGGCAGCAGCTGCTGCTTCGATGTACGTGGCAAAGGCCGTCACTCGCGTTGCAGCAGCTCCCAAGGTACTCCGCACATAGCGGCGTAGAGGTTGAACAGCCTCCTTGGCATCCTTACTTCGACCTTGTTTGATCAACTCCTCCGCTGCAAGGCGTCCAAGTTTGGCTGAGATCCAGTGACCATCTGGAGCTGGAGCGCTAGAATCTTCCTTCAAGCTGGAGAGTAGACCATCATACATGGCAAGAGCTATCTGTGGCGTAAGATTTTCTGAAGGCCTCAATGACAAGACATGTTCTTCCCATTGTTTTTCTGTTCCTGAGAGAGTTTCTTCTGGAAGAACTGCTTGACAGCAACTGCAGGGACCCCAGCGATGGCCACTGATCTCAGATTTTTCATATTTCATGATGCCAGCCCCACAAGCTGGACATTGCAATCCTCGTGTATCTTCCACACCTGTACAACGCTCGCATTGGCAGCTAAAGCCCCAATGGCTCAGCTGTTTCTGGCGATGTTCTGTTGGTCTCAAGAGGTCACCCTCTCCGATGTAGGAGACTTGAACATCTTCCCCGGGCAGAATGTCTCGTAAGGCCTTTAGGTGCATAGTACCACTTGTTTGCACACAAAGGGCTGCATTAGGTTTACAACTGTGGTTGGCTCTGCAGGACAGCTCGTAAACTGCTCCCCCACGATCCTCGCCGACAATGGCCACCGAGTTGGTTCGGAGCACCCGAACAAATGTCAAATCATCTCCAGTGTATCCTACCTCTGTCTCTGGCAAACCAGGTGAAGCAGCCATTCTGAGCAACTTGTTCCTCTCCATTTGTGTCATCTGCTTGAAAGCTGCCACTGAATCGGCCATACTTTCTCCCTCCGCCCTCCTGTACAAAGGATCTTCTTCAATCAAGATTGTTCCGGCAGAAGCACCTCTTGGAACGACCAAACCAAAACCAACTTCATCATTCACCTTGACCACTTCTACCAACGGCATTCCTCCCTGGTCCTGCACCTGGGCACATACAAAGCAGTGAGACCTGCTGACGCGGGAGCGAGATGCATGAACTGCTAGGCCCACCGCTCCAATGAAGGGAATGGATGAAGTCCATCTTGGCGGATTTTCGCACCGTGCACTCTGCGAACAACTCTTGACCAGGACTTTCTGGCCACCTGGCGCATGCAGCGCATGTGTGGCTGGAGTCAAGCGGGAGGGTTCAAACAATACCATGGCCGAAACCAAAGCCAAGCTTAAGCAAAATGCTTCGGGGAGAGAGATTTGATTGGATGGTCTTGCATTAATATGGACTGCCTCAAGATTCTGAGGTACGAGGTTCCGCCTATCCGCGCTCCCTTCTTTTCTGGCACGGTTCCCTCCAGCCATGCTGCAAAAGATTCGGCCTAAGATGAGGAATGGCCAGAACCATTCTGGAAAGACTCCTCTTGGCTGTACTTCCACGGCACACCATGAAGTCCAGGTGTGATGCTGGCTGGTGGAGGTTTCACTCGATCCTCTTGTGAGGATGAGTTCTGAGTATGCGCTGGAACTCGGCTCTTTTCAAAGGACCGGATTTTGGTCGCACCGAGTGTCTGTACCACTGTTGGACCTTCGTCAGAGGTTTGAGAGATTAATTCGCTCATTGGAGCTGTTTGCAGCAGCTCTTCCAAATCTGTGATGTATTCTCCTGTCCATTCACGAGCACCCAGAGCCACTTCCAGTTCGAAGGGTGTACAAACAGGGACCATCAAATCACGCACTTCCCAGGTAAATTGCTCTGGCCCAGACAGCAGCACATAGCATTCGATATCTGGGAAGTTACCCAGCTTCTCTTGGGTAGGTTGCCCAACGACCAAACGATATGATTGACGTCCGGATCTTGAAAGCAGCAGTTCCAAGCGTCGCGCCAAGGCTCGACCCAATGCAGTTGGACCACCTGCTGCTACTAAAAGCAGTCCTACGGTGCCAGCTGCCTTGGCCAGCTCCACAAAACGATAGCGTTTTGCGAGCAAAGCATGACTGAAAATCCTTTGCAGACTCTCCGCCGCAGGTTCAACACAGGATTTCTCCAGTCTCCAAACGGGGCAAATACCTCCGTAGCGGAGAAGCACACAGCGTTCTAAGCTGGATCCCCTTGGACCCACATAAAGAACTGCGCTGCGAGGCGGCAAGGCCCTCCCTGTAATTGAACGCATCCCTTTGGTGCTAAGGGCACTTACCTCCCTGCCACAAACCTTTAGTGCAGGAGGTGTAGCAGTCCCAGCCAAAGTCAAGGTTCCCAGTGCTGACCACCAACCATCTGCAATGCTTAAGGATCCCCAACGCCAATCATGCCAACCTGCAGGTACATCTCCAGAGAAAGCCTCGAGCCGTGGAGTTGCCACAAGAACTTGCCATTGAACCTCGCTTGGCGATGCACATTTCTCAAAGCTGGCCAGCAACGCTTGGCCCAGCGGTTCCGCAAGGTGTTGATGCGGCAGGTCACACAGGATCAAGAGGTGAGCTGTTTCTGCATCTATCTCCTGTTCTGACTTGTTCTGCTGAAGCTAAGCAAGCTGCAACATTCATTTGATGTTTTCATGTAGGTTCATTAAAAAGATTAACACCTAATTTATAATATGATTAAGTGGGAAGTGAATGGAAATGAAGGGAGTCCGCCTCGAAAAGGAAGGTCCGCATCGAAAAGAAAAATCCGTGCCGCAATTATCACATTCCATGGGGGGCTTGCAATCAAAGCAATTCTAGGCTCACAAAAGAAAACTCGTTCAGAAAAAGTGTGACCAAACTGCGGCAAAAAAACATCTGCTTCTGAAGTGCCACGTTTTGCAAACAAGCCCTGGACACGATGGACCACTTCATCTGCATCTGCCACGCAATCCGTGGTCGAAGAGTTGTCATCCCCAAACACAAACAGGACAGGCAACTCGCCACCTCTCTGCTGTTCAGCGTGTCCAAAACGGATGATGCAATCTGCACCATAGTGTAGTGCACCCACCTCATCAACACCCCCTCCTCCAGAGGATGAGTCACCAAGAATGAAGACACGTCGCTCCTTTAGAGCAAGGCACACCTTCTGGAGGATTTCCGGTGCATCAGCCAGCAAAGCATCAGGGAATTGCAGGGCCACTCGTTCGAAGCCATGCTTAGTCACCCAATCTGTGATTTTCTGCGTCAGCGTTGCCATCTTTGGGCCTACGCAATGGCTGCAGCGCAACAAACTTGACAAAACAAAGGCATTCGGCATGCACATGTTGCTAAGAATTCTGCCTCGCTAGTACCTTTTTGCGCCTCTAACGCTATCTGTTATTTACAGGCAACCAGCAACTGCGACACATCAGAATTGATCCTGGCCATTCATCATCAATCAAGCACCGTATTGGACACTTCAGTACAGAGAAGGCCCTTCCAATGATTCGAATGCCCGCAGCTGGGGTGGAACTCTAAGGGTTCCAAGTGCCCTGTGGTGTTGGTGAAACCATGGGGGCAACTGGTTCCCCTTGGGGAGCCGTTGAGGCTCCAAGGGATTGGTTGGGGCCCCTAGCGCTGGAAGGGACGGTTTATGGAGAACATCCCGCCAAGCAAGGGAAACACGGCCAAGTCGGTGCATGCCTAAAGCCTAGGACAAAATAGGACGAACACACTTGATCTAGGGGGAAACACCAAGTTGGAAACACCTAGGAAAGCAAAAAAGAGTGATATATGATATGATGATGTACTCTCAAATGAGAACTCTTAGATGCATGGACTGGCCAATTTGAGAGAATGCGAAGTTAAGCCATTTGAGGCTAAATAAAAGGTATTTCATCGGCGGGTAGCGCCACGGTGCCAGGTCGTATCCACAGGGGTTTAGATTCCACTTGCGGCAACCGGCAACTGGCTTTCCGTAGCACTACGTCCCGCTTCTCAAAGCTATGCGACTCAAGGAATGAGTGTTCTGGGGCCTGTCCAAAACAAGTGATATCATGTGGGATGCAGGAAAAATGGATGTAAGGACTTGAAAGGACGGTGGAGGGTGCAGCAGCCACCAGCAATCACCATTTTCAAGTGCACACGTCTGAGAATGCAACTTCAATACTTCCCTTTGTGTTTGGACTTTCCACCTTTTCCTGCAGCTCTGCTATCACAAATAGGTGCATGGTTTGGTGATGTTTGGTGGGGCATGCAGAATGAATGCTACCTCGCCTTTTCCCTTTCCTTTGCTTTTGCCTTTGCCACCTTTGCCTTTTCCGCCTTTGCCACCTTTTCCGTCTTTACCTTTGCCACCTTTGCCTTTGCTTCCACCTGCAAGAATCTGAGGGTAGCGGGACCGATGTAACTTCTACTTCCCTCATTGAGTATGCTTTTTGAGTCTGAAAGTCATGTGAGATATGTAGGAAGGCACGACTCGGCATGAAATGCCTCCAGCTTTCTTTTCTCGTCTTCGCTGCTCCTGGAGAATGGGAAGGGTCGAAGCTCTGATCCAATGACTTAAATACGACGTATTATTACATACGGAAAATTCATCTATAACGTGCTGTATCTCTTCAGCATGCCGCTGAATTGGGTATCATCTTTGCTCAGCCGTCCTCCAGGTCAAATGCCGAGCTTCCGTTGAAAGCTGCCTGGGACCAGGACACTCCACAGACCAAAGACGATTTCTTCCTGCAAAACAGCTAGCATTGCATCTCACTGTCCTTGGGTTTCTTAGCTTTGTGTTTCTTCTTTCCCACCTCAGGCAAGGAAAGTGCTGATTGATTGGCAAACATGATGAATGTCTGAATGTCAGCCATGCGAGTGGCTGCTACAAATGTGTAAGTGAGAGGACATGATGCTGCATATGACAGACTGAGGACCCGGGCATCATACTCCCTGTCAAGTTCATCTCTCTGTTGCACAGGCGGCTGCATCTTCTCTTGTGCCTGACACGGCCGCATGCACGCACGTCCCCATACCGCTCCCATGTCCATTCGCCTCCCGGAAAGCTTGCAGCTGCTCGGGCTGCATCTCCATGTCCCACGCATCGACCTTGACAAAAACCCAAAACATCCCAAAACAATGTCTACAGAACCCTACCCGGACCCGCACTGTATACCTCACCCAACGCCCATTTTCATGCCATTCCCACTTCTTCCCAACTGCCTCCGCCTGACCATACTGTCGCATATAGTCTGTCGTGGCAGCTGCCTTTCATCCAAAATATCAACAAGGACTGAGCACGGCTGACAAGGCATGTTTTCAAAGAAGACTGGCAGACACTGCGCTGCCCCACCCGTTGAGAGACATCTTGTGGCTCCACTTTTTGCTTCTTCGGAGGCCTTAGCTGCAACCCTCCATTGGCCAAAATGATCCTTTGAACCGGGCCCTGTCTCTGATCCTTTGAACCAGGCGGAATAATAGCTGCAAACTTGTCAACACCTGGACACAACGAAGATTTATTCCATCACCTTTGATGGATCAGCCTTTCCAGCCTTTCCGGCCTGAAGAGGTGGAAACCTTCCGCTTGACCATCCCCAAGGTAGCCTGGCCATATATAGACTCACTGTTGGATGTGCACTGTTGGATGTGGATTGGTGGATGGTTGGATCATGTTCACATGAGGCACCAGAGGAATCCCGCATCCCATTCCATTGTGCAGGTTGGTTAGTAGAGATTCCCATAATCGGCTATAATTCGTGTAGCAAGTGTAGCGTAACATCTGATATGATATGACCCAAACAAACAGGGATTTTTGCACTGCTCACGTATCGTGACAAGGACTACCCAGCTACCCTGTCGGTGAGAGGTCCTGGTAGAATTGAAGCATCTGGAGCTTTTGAAGGGGTCGTGATCGCATCCTGCTACTTGCATCTGTTTGCTGTCCAGGGATGTCAAGGGTGGCTATTCAATGCTATTCATGTTATCCAAAGTTTCAGGGCTCATGCAAAAATTCTCCTGGGAATTCTGCCCAGGTCTTTCTTGCTTTCTGAGGACTGCTCCGATTGTTCCTGGCGGCGTTTCCCAACATGTCCTAAAGATGAAGCAGCAGAAAAATTCATTGCGGTGGATAGTCCATAAGCCAAAATTCATGAAAATCCTGCCTTTTCACTGCTCTCACTCTTATCTGTCGGCTCCCGTTTCAAGTGAGAGCGGATGCTCTTCGCAGCTTTGGCCAGAGACTTCGGCCTGAAGCTTCAACAGAAGTTCCTGTTGTTGCAGCCAGGGCAAACAAAAATATGGCGCACCTTGGCTCTTGCCTGACCCCATTGAGGTGCTTTTCCTCACCTAAAATCATCCAAATCCCACCAAATTCAAAAGTGCGAAGAGTCTACATATGTCTTTGTAAGTCCCTAAAGTACCAAATCATGACAATGAGGCAGGTGCCAATGTGCTTGACTCCATTCGTAGTTGCCCCATTGAGCTGCGCCTGGCACCAAAACAGTCCACTCAATGCGAAGGAACATGAAACTTTGAAAACATTTGAAAACCTATGTCTGCGCAAAGCCACACCTTTATCACCTGTGGGTCGGTTGAAATGAAGTCGCCGGCAACAGCAGTCTTGTTCATCTCATTTGCTGCCTGGAACCCAAGTGGATAAACTTGAACATCTGGTCCCTATTGCTGGCAGTGGTTGAGAGAGCTGCAAATAAATGGTTCCAAAATATTTCGATAAGATATGGCATGTATAACTTCAAGTCCTCACAGAAGTGCCACAAAACCATAGAAAATCCAAAAAACAATACCACTGTGACTCCACAATGGTATCTGGATGAGCTTGGAGCGTACGACCTTCACACTTTACGGTCAACCACCAAGCCAAGGCGTGGGCTTGCCAGGCCTGCTTCACCATGCCCACGAGTTCCTCCGGAGCCTGTGGCTTTGACATTTCTGCCCGTGCGGCTTTTGGACCACCAGTGGCTTGGTAGAAGAGCAGGTATGCCTGAAACAAATACATCTGCAATGCACCACTTCACCACTTCGATCCAGATTTGGAGAGAGCTTCGTATCTGTTCCGGCTACGAAGCTTTTTGGCCCACCTCCTGTTTGAGTACCTCTTGCTCATTGACGAGCTTCACAGCCTCACAAAGATTAGATGCACAAGACAGTTGTGGAATGCGACGCGGTACATACACCAGGTCCTCGTCGTTGAAGCAGTACCAGTTGCGGTTTTGCTTTGCCTGGCAGATGACTGCTTTTCAAGTCCACACTTCTTCCAGTTGCGCAGATCTTTGTTCTCTAGTACCAAGTCAAGTGACGTAAGCAATGTAGTGCCCACTCTTGGCTGATGCACCACCTTAAGGGTCAAGTGTCAAGACCATGCAAGTCTTGCAGAGGAACTCCATCTGTGGAATTCCTGGGAATTTAGAGTTTGACGCTTATAGGGGAACAATGCGCATCGGGATTATCTACACACATTCAAACCCGGACAACAACATGGAGGATATCTAGGCTTGATCTTAACAACCTCACAGCTCCCCTTGGTGCAAATGAGCTGCAGTGCACGACTAGACCGTAGAGGTTGTACTTTGCCTGACGCTCAAAACGAGATTTAGAGTATATATCTCCGACTGGATCACGCCAGCACGTCCATTTGAAGGCTTTTCACTCAAGGGAATCCAGAATTGCCTCCCCAAAACCTGTGTGCTGGAAGTATGATACCTATCCGTTGTATCCTCTTGAATTCTCTATATACTAGTTTGTGTGCTCAGCTTGGCACTCTTGATTACATAACAAGAAATGTGCCAAACAGTATACAAAGAAAGCAATGACGGACACGGATTTTGAGTACAAGGCATGTCTGTGCCTAAAACTCTTGAAGCTATACCCATGTGAATGTTAGATACAAGAATTCTCTGTAGCCTATTCATGTGCTTCATCAAGCTCCGGCCTCCTTGTCCTTGTGGCTAGTGTAGGGGGCTATGTTTAGCGACCTCGGAGAACAACATCAAATAGAGTATATGTGTACATTTATAGAGGTAGTGGATCAAGATAGGGGTGACAGAGTATGACACTTATATGCCAATTCCCGAAGAAGGAATGCGTTGAATACATTCTGGGCTAAGGAATGGACTGCGGAAATTGCACCTTCTTCTTGAGCTTTCCTTATTTCAAGGTCAAACGTGCATCAACATGCCGGGACTCCTGAAATTGCAATGCAAATGGCAAAGCTGCTTGCCACCTAAATCCATCATGACCCAACCACATCTCGAATGGTTCATGCTTGCAGTCTAAGCACCACGAACTCCGTGTAGAAAGTCGAAGCGCTTCAGCTGGAAGCTCAGCAGTGGTGGTGCAGAGTGGATTGAAAACCTTGGAAGTGGCTGAAAAATGCCGAAAAGCTAAGTCAGCTACCCTCCAAGCTGACATAGCTGACGCTATGTAACGTCAAAAATTTCTCAAGCTCAGGGCAGCACGTCTTGGTTGCATCAACCTTCTGTTGGCATTTCTTGCACTGATACTTGTTGGCACCCCTGAGCTGTTCACCTCAGTGACAGCCCCCAGAAGTGTCAGGATTGATGGCTTTTTTTTCGCGATTTAGCCATGCTGCTCTGGGTGAAAGCATCCAATGCTTTTTGCAAAGTTGAAGCATTTTTAACCTCGCACAGACGACAAAAGATTATACAAATGATATACACATGATATCGAATATCAACTGTGTCAGTGGAATGGATCTGGGTGAATTTGAGCAGATTTCACCAAACTCCCAACCCTTGCGGTGAAAATCCAATAAAATCCATCACGATTTGTACTTCCCTTTTCTCCCCCTCAAGGCAGAGAGCTTTTTCAGTTTTCCAGCCTCAAGACTGATATCCATGAAGGGGTCGAAGGTGTTTGACCTCTGCCATGGAGTTAGTATTTGTGGAACTTGAGTGAAAAAAATCGACGAGCTTCTGACGGGTGTTTACACTTCAGGCACAGGACCTGCTACGATGACCAAAATGGAAATCAAAGACCGTCTATCCTAACAGTTTAACACCTACATAGATGCACGTATAATTACAGTGAATCATGCATCAGGTGTGAATATTCTATTCAGGTGCCTGAGACCGCAAAAAGCCACCAAACAGCTGGCATATAGAAGTGGTCTGTTGCACCTAAGTGCATCTGGCATCATCAGGTGCTAAATGGGGTCACCTTCCATTTCCATTGCTTGCACCTCTCTCCGTTGTCTAAGATCCACACTGGCCTTGGAACTGGTTGCTCTGGTGCTTGTTTCAACAAGGATTTGTGGCACCTGGCTGAACATCACAAATCAGGACCATACAAGGATGCTTCAACAAAAGGCACATCAGTACCATAGCGCCAAGCAAGACATCCCGCTAAACATTCAGGAGGCACGCGTCAAGAAAATGTATCAAGAACTCATGGGCATCCTCTTGACGCCCCTGAGATTTGAATCTGTTGGCAATCTGTGGCATGTGTTTCAGAAGCCTCACCGGTTTCAAAGGTTGATGGCTGCTGTCGAACGCTTCAATGGCATGCTGCTCCAGCAAGCAGAGGGTACAAACAGTGCCCTCCTTCTTGCATTTGCACTCAGATGTGTGCTGCTTCGAAAGCAAAAACTTCTGCAAGGGCGCGGTGTGCATAAGGACTTGCAGCACGCTGTTGAAAAAGCAGGTGTTGCCAAGGTTTTGCAAGCCACGTCCGTTCCTTCTAGGGTTCGCTTCCTCAAACAGGGACAGGAAGCGCTCGCGCGAGAAGAGGTAGTATTGCGGTTGTGGTGGTTCATCCTCCACATCTATAGCCTTTTGAGGCCCAGCATCAGATGCTTTGACAAAGTCGATCACTCTGGGAAGCAGAGGTTTTTCCGTGAGCAATCCAGCAACGCCATTCTTCACCTTGCTCGAATCCATGGCAAAACGCGAAGCAAATGGAAAAATGTGCCTGGTACTGAGCTGCTGGACAATCAGTTGCTGCATGTCTGTGAACTGGGTGACAAATTTCCCCAGAAAGCTTTTGCTAATTTAGCAAGAAACTAAATAACTCCATAAGGATCCGCCTGCATCTTCACGTTTGCACGCTAAATTCAAGCTGCCTTGATCTTTGCCATGCTCCAAAATCATCCATTACATTATGTATCCTATTAAGAGTACCTTGATGCAAAAGGCTGCTGGAATGTTTCTCAAAATTGTTCGAATTGATTGAGTATTGATGACCACCTGCACAAGGTATCGTGACATCATTCGTGGTAAGTGGTCAGCCCCCCAACCAACCAACCAACCAACCAACCAACAAACATCAACAAACCAACCAACCAACCAACCAACCAAACAAACAAACAAACAAACAAACAAACAAACAAACAAACAAAGAAACAAACAAACCGACCAACCAACCAACCAAACAAACCAAACAAGCAAACAACCAGCCAAACAAGCAAACAAGCAAACAACCAACCAACCAGCCAAGCAAACAAACCAACCAACCAACCAAACAAACCAAACAAGCAAACAACCAACCAACCAACCAAGCAAACAACCAACCAACCAACCCACCAATCAACGAGCCAAACCAACACATTCAAGAACTTTTTCCATGGTCGCCCATCACTTCGCACCCCAGGAAGCTGGATCAGAATCCAATGGACCTGCAGTCATGGACATGGCAGGTCGGGACTGTCAGGATCGCCCTTCCAAGTTTTGCCACATGCAAACACTCCAAACTAAGTTCGCTAAGCCGTGAGCTCTCCTGCTATGGATTGCCTGGATTGAAAGCAGCAAAAGTTATCCAAGTTTTTGTAAGGCAGCTAAGGAGTGACGAGCCCAGCTTAGTTCCACACATGTTTGCATTCCCACCTGCCAGGACCAAGGATATGACCACAAGAAAGCTTGAACCTGGACGAAATGCCTCCTCCAACTGAATGGCGATTCCCCGCGGCCTGGCATGCTCAGGCAACACAAACACAACAGCGGGCCAGTACGACTCGAATCCAACTTTCGAACTCCAATACAAATTTTGGGATGCAAGTTGCAATGATTCAAGGTAAATTTGATGTCAAATTTCATGGTGGTTGTGAGGCCGTCACATTCTACACAGGAAGAAAAATCGGCTCGAAAGTTGTTGCAACAAGAGGTGCAGGAAGGAAATTTGAAATATCAACAACTGGAAGGTCGAATCGCCGAGTTAGGACACAAAAAATGCGCAACATCATGGCAATGTGCATGTGGATGGAGATGACTTGGAACTTGGAACACATTGATAAATCAGTAGTTCTGGTGGGTGGATTCAACGAGAAGACCGTCGAGGAAGCAGAGGCATTGGTCCAACAGATGATGGTGGGCATTGCAGGCTACACAAGCGTGGAAATTATTGATGGGGAATCTCCCCTCGGATTGGCAACTTTTGACTCCCCAGTGCAGGCCATGAAATTCATCAGGTCTCAAAAGAAAAATGGTACGATCCACACAAACAAATTGTGGGCATCTGAAAATCACGGACAGAACGTGTTCGATGCAAGATAGTGAGCAAAATCGAGAAATATTTGATTGAAGTTCAGTGGCTTACACCTGCCAACATGATTGCAAGCTACAAGACGTTCAGGGTGGTGATTCGGGATCAGGGTAAATTGGCGCCTGTGGCCTTTGTTGGAAGGAATCTTGGCTTGGAATGGTTGGATACGAGTTCGGTGGTTGATGGAGTCCGCGAAACTATGGATGCCTTCATCCAAGACCTAGAGTAGGGGCATATTTCACGCAGCAAAAATGATTGCACACAGTTGACATATGGTCTTGAGCCACGTCCTTTATCGAAGAATGATGTAAATCACTGCACGGAATTTCTTTGCATGCATTTGGTGGCGAAAAATTTGCAGAGCATCCGTAAGCACAGAGCGGGTTATGGATTTCATTGTTGAAATTGACAGGTGTGACTTTGATTTAATTTTTCTATCGAAAACTTGGCGGCATGAAGTGGAGGAAACTGTGCTGACACCAGGTGGAAACAAATTGTTTTTGGCAGGTGGCGCGGGGCATGGTGGTGTTGGTTTTTGCATTTCCCGACAATTCTGCAGTCAAATGCGTGGGTTAACATTTCATGTTTTCAGTTTTCGGTTGTGCTCTTTGAAATTTGCGTTTGGGAACAAAAAATTTATAGTCCCTATGGTTTTTGCATGTTATTTTCCGACAACATGGATGCGTGATGAAACAATGTTTGAAATGTATTGAAATGTATGGACTGCTGGATTTGTTGTTGCGGACTTGCGTGCGAGAAGGGTGGGTCCCCGTGCTTGGAGGTGACTTTAATGCATGCATGTATTGGATTGGCTGCGGGGTGTGACCCAGTAGACCTGATTGGTGCTTGTGGCATTGGTGAGCGGAATGAACGTGGGAACATGTTGATGCAGTTGGTTTTGGAACATAGCTTACAAATTTTCAATCGGCAGATGCATGTCCCAAACTCATGAGAGTTGGACTTGCGCACGGAGTTTGGATGGAGCATTGGTGCAAATAGATTCTCTCCTTGCTAACACCCGGTTTGAACACAAACGTGGGAATGATTCTAGCTTGCCGATTGGTCTCGACCATCGCTCGGTGCTTTTGTGACACAAAAACGTGTTAAGTCTACATTGATGAAAGGGTGGAAACTTCACCTCAACCATTGTCAACAACCAGGGCAATATCATGAATTTCTTTTCTGTTACCGCACCAAGAACCCACGCATTACGTTTGACAATCTGGAAGGTGCTTTGTTACATGCAGGTTTGTGAGGTGGGAACTCTTGTCGGGATATTTTGCATCGCAGTCCGTCGCCACGTTGCAATCATTGAGGCGAGCACGCAGGACGACATTGGATGCAGAAATACGGAAAACTTTGAACTTGCAAATTCGTGAACTTCAGCAACGTGAGGCGAGATCCAGGAAATCAGAACAATTACGACTGAAGCTTGGAAACATGTTTTTTTTCCCTCGCTCCAGGATCACAGATTTGTTGGCCACCGGATTGCCCAGCAACCATCGGCACACGGCAGATGATTTCGCAGGTATGTTGCAGAAATTGCTCGATGGGAAGCCTTCGCCACCGCGACAACCTGTACTGCTTACGGAAACTGCTTGGACATTGTCGGAACTGACCACCGGACCGCCGCACTGGCACAAATGAAGGTTAATAAAAGTGGCGATGACAGTGGCATTGTGGTGGAACTTGTGCAATTTGTTTCACATGTTTTTGCGAAGGATTTGTTACACCTCTACAATGCCGTGCTCAACACAGGCAAGCAATGTTCCATGCACTTGGAACAAAACGATGTTCATCATGCTTACAAAAATTAAACATGCAAAGTTGCTGTCCGATTTTCGGCAAATAACACGTGTCCGCATATTATAGAAGGTTTTGACTTACGCGGTATTAACTCGGGTTGAACCGGTATTGGGAGCCAGGCAGCCTGAAGAGCAACATGGATTTCGCTGTGGCCGTTACCTGGAGGAGCATCTTGTGTCTGCAAACCTTGTGATTGACAAGTTGTTGGCTGTGGGCAAACCGGTTTGGATTGTCAGCCAGGATTTGTCCAAAGCATTTGATGGAGTCAATTGGTCTAAATTGTGGGCCGCTCTACTGCCGTTCTTGCTTCACATGGTGTTTCCCAACATTTGGTCTGGATAATTCAATGCCCTGCCTGGCAGCTAGAAGGGTGGGTTAAAGGTGAGACGGACTTGGGCAAGTGTTTTCCCATATTTAAATTCTGGCGCGAGACAAGGGTGCGTCCTGATCCCGAAATCTTTTTCATCCGTACAATAATGGGCTATGCGAAAATGGAGGCTCGATGTTGAACATGCACAGTGTGGTTGTGACCTGCAGGATGGTTTGTCGAAACTCCTGGATCTAAGGTTTGCTGGTGATATATTGTTTTTTGTGCACGTACTGTGCACAAAGCACTTTTCCTTTGGAAAGTTTGATGCAAGAATTTGCAGAAGTGGGTCTTTTGCTGAATGGTGAAAAAACGGTTGCGTTACCTAACGAAACCCAACCCCCATCGCATTCGTGGACACAGAGGGGTAGCAAATTGCAAGTCACCACTTGCAAGCTGCTTCCAAAGCGGTTTTTGCTAAATAGAACACTCCTCTGTGACCAGGGTGTGCCTATGAAAGGCCGGCTGAGGTAGTTTGATTCGATATGCTGATGATTTAATGCTGTTTGCCACTTCTTCAAATGATTTGATTTACATGTTGGAAGTTTTGATTCCGGAACTTGCAGCTTGTGGTTTGCAACTGAACTCGGCGAAAACAAAAATTTTGACAACGTCTCCGCCGGAAAGTTCTGAATTTGTTGATGTATGTGGAGAAATGGTACAGGTTATTCAGGCCGAAACAGTGCACAAATATTTGGCCCGCAACTTAGGTGGCAATTTTTTGGCCAGGAGAAATTCTGAATTTGCCCATCGTCTGCAGGTTGCTTGGAACAAATTTCACAAATACAAACATCTCTTATTGAACAAGCATGAACAAGCATGTCTCCTTGGTTTTGCGGCTGAAATTATTTGACGCTGTGGTGTCTCCTGCTATGCTCTTCGGACTTGCAACCTTGCCATTGACAAAGGGTTGCTTGCAAAAACTTGGTGTCGTGCAAAGACGAATGCTTCGGTCAATAGTTGGGTGGGTCCAAATTCATGATGGCCTGAGCTGGCGGGACGTTATGGTGCAAATGAATCACAAATTGGCGATTGCGAAAACTTTGTTCCCAATGGAGGGTTGGGCAGACAGACTCTTCCGATCAAAATTTCGACTTGCACATCGGATTGCACGCTCACCTGAAAGATGGCCGGCTAAACCTGTTTCCTGAAATCCCTTGACGAATTGGGAGTCGAATTTGGCCTGTAAACCTCACAGGAAACGTGGCCGTCCATCAACACGTTGGGATGACATTTTGACAAATTTTTCTTCCGATTTTTTCCACAATGAAAACTGGTGGCATGTTGCACGCGAAGATTCCTCGTGGTTCACCTCTGAGAAATTTTATGTACAGTTCTGCCGAGCCCACTTTGGTTTGTAGAGTTGTGTCACCCCGTGTCCTTTACAGGACCGTAGTCTCTGACTCGGACGGGCGAAAATGAAAGTGAAAGTGTGACTCCTGTGGCGCTTTTTGGCTGTGGACACCGTACTGTTCATCAAAAGGGCCTACATCAATTAGACGTTGTTTGTCGCAAATTTCTATGTGCGGTAGTTGGGCCACACCTTCGAACTTGGATTGGTCACGCCCGTGGCATGAAATTTTTGATGATTGGAATGGAAGGGTGCAATCACTCACATTGGAACCTGGCATGGAGCTTTGGAGTCACCGTTCCCTAGTTTACTATTGGCAAAACATTTCGTTCCCGTGCCACATGATAGGCGGATCCAAAAGATACAGAAGTGGATGTCGGATGGACGTCATACAGCTGGATGTCCTAAACACAACTGGGTTACCAAATTTTCAGCCTTCGTGCAATTTTGGCAAAGGAATGACTGGCAAAATTTTGGCGCAAAATACGACACCTTGGCTCCATCTTCATTCAATTCTACAGACGTTAAAACCTACAGTCTGGGGTGGTTCCTTCGTTGCTGTTTGTTAGGTTATGTACTAATGAGTATGAGGTAGGTTTCCGCCGATCACCTGCGCCCAAATGGGCTGCCCACAGGCATGCAAGTTGATTTTGATTTTGATGTTGGTCTTGATGTTGCTCTTGCTCTTGCTGTTGTTGTTGTTGTTGTTGATTTCGCTCTTGATTTTGATCTTGGGTTGATCTTGATTTTGCTCTTGGTCCTCAACTTCGTCACCGCTACGACGGCACGGAACAAGATGCGGCAGGGTTGTCAAGGTCGGCGATAGCAGCGTTGCATGGGATGACTTCGGCTTCGGAAGCATATTACGAAACCACTATGGTTTTGCAGGTGCGAGTAGCTGGGATGGGGTGGTTAGCGTGCCATCCAAGTTGGTTCCGTCCTTTGGGAGCAATCGGCGCTATGTTCCTAAGATGGCAGTACCCACCGTCACCCCGATCGCTTGTTTTGCCGCAGGGCATCGCAGTATCCGACAGCATGACCTTCACATCCTCGATGTTGAATTCCGAAGACTGGTGCGGTCAGTAGTGGGTCCTCCATCTGGAGTTTGTTGGTCAAGCCCGTGGCATGAAATCCTACATGAATGGAATGCTCGAGTGCAACAAATCCTCGAATACAGACAACACAAATCCTGGGGGCAGACTGCGCTGTGTCATCATTGGAAACTGGCGGGCTACATTGCGAACCTTCCACCCAATCGTTGGGCAAAACGATCATTAGAATGGCAACCGCGTGCGAAAAGGGTGGGCAGGAGACCAAACACATGGGTCACAAAGATTGAAGAATTTACGAGGTGGAAGCGGTGGGACAACTGGCAAGCGTTGCCGTGCGCAACCCGGCGTTGTGGGAGCAATCAATGCTTGAGTTTGTACAGTTTGCCCTAGGTAGATAGCAGTTTATTCTCACATTTGTGCCTGCGCCCTAAAACGGGCTCGCCATTGGCGTGCAGGCTTGACCTTGACCTATTGCGTCTGTCGCGGCAGCAGCCTGGATAGCCAGTGGTACGAATGTGGCCGCGAGGTTTGGTGTTTGCAAGCGTAAAACGCAAACGGCGTTTGTCCGCATATGGTATGTTATTTTTTTTGAATAAACCACGCATTCCTAAACCACGCATTATGCATACAGCCTTCAGCGCACAACAAGACGCAAATACCATATACACTACACCGTGGAAAAAAATAATACCGATGGGCCAAGACATCCTCTCTGTTGATATATCCTAGCTCGTAATAAACAATTTTTGTTGATGCATTGTGATAGTTGTTTTGGATATCAAGGGGGCCGACATAACCTGATAATGGTGGTTTGGCAATTTCGTTGGAACTGTTTAATTCCAAGCGCGCAGAGCCGGTCAAAATAGTAACATAATCCGATACGGCTGTTGCAATACATCCCGCTGGGTTGGAAACCGACCTGGCCCCACATCAGCCCCTGCAAAGTTGCAACTGCGTTTTTGTAGAGTTTTGATGGCTGTCATGGCATGGACAAATACAGTAATATGTCTAGTCCGTTTGTTTCGGTGACACCAGAATGGCCGCGACCGGTGTTGCCAGGGAAACTCGGAAATTTCATATGTTTTTCTTGCATTTTTACTTTCACAACCGTGACATTTCTACATTTAGGCCATTTCAGCCCAGAGACTGTGGGGTTCATTGAGCGGAAGGTCTCCAAAAAGTAAGCCCTACCAAAACCTCCGTTAAAAAATTTACGCCCCCGTACGCCCCAAAAAATTTAAATTTAGAAGGCCGCCACACCAACCAACACCAAGGCGGCCAGGTCGAAGGATACATGAAGAACCCCAACAGTAAACTGTTTGAGAAAAAACCTCATGAATGCATCACAACGGAACACGATGCGTGCACAAATCAAACCAACGGGATCATGCCCCACTCAAAAAACCCGAACCCCAAAACCCACAACAGAACACCATGCGTGTCCAAAAACGAAAATGGTCAGGGAGCCGGACTCAGCACCCCAGTCTGAAGAACAAGCTGGCAGACTGGGAGGCAACTTGGGAGACAAGACCGGAGACAACACAAAGACAAGACCAGGGAGCCGGACACAGCATCCCAGGCTGAAGAACAAGCTGGCAGACTCGGAGACAAGACAAAGACAAGACCATGGAGGCCACAGCATCCCAGCCAAGGCGGACACACTTAAGACAGCATTGAGATTCCCAACAGTAAAACTGTTTAGGGAAATATGTGAAAATACAGGTCAGTGTTCAACCCGTAGGCTAAGACATGCAACATTACACATCTGGGACCAGGAGACGAAAAAACTCAGCAACCAACCCACGCCATCATCAACCGCTCGTTTACTTTTCGAACAGGCTATCGCCCTTTTGAATTCACCCATCGTCCATGGTGTTTTTGTCACAGGCTGATCGGCTGGAACGCCGGCATTTTCAGCAAACGTTTTCTGATGGCTGGGGTTGTTGCGGCGTCCATTGAACAACGTTACATTCGACAGAACGTAAAATGTTCCACATTGATGGTTGTCCAAGAAAGCCGCCAAACAACTTGACTACTTTCATTGCTAATGTCGAAGTTCTTTGCGGGTGTGCTGGGTCGTTCGACTGACGTCTCCTTTCGCTGGTGGTTTCTCAAAGAGACATCGGACGGAGTTCCAACCGCAGGTGTCCAAGTCCGAACGGTCCGTGGTTGATCGAGCCGCGACAGCATCGTGAAAGCCTGACGTTCTGGTCCCAACCTAGTTATTTCCAATGGAAGGTTTGTTTATGGTCGCAACCCGTCCCCCACCAAGGCGAATCGCACAATGGACACCTTGTAAACCGTAGTGGTTGCAAAAACCAGGCGTACATCATGGAAATTTGCAATACCACGCGAAACGGTAAACCATACATATCAGGAAGTCATGATGGAGCGGGCCTTCGACATGATACCGCAAGAGTTGTCTCAAGGTTGCTGCGCATCTCATGAACGACGTCAGATGCGCACAGTTCTGATTTTTTTCTGATGGTCCTGTTTGACCGTGAGATGCATGGTTGATGACGCGCAGAATGAGCGACACGTACCGCACCGGCGCACTGTACTTTTCACAAAGACGACTTTACAAAACTGGAGAGTGGACTATTGGCTTATGCCCAGAGGTTTCGCTTATGCCCAGAGGCCGCCTTTTCGTCAGCTGCGCCAAAGACTCCATTCCAATCGCATTGCTTTGGATTCATTCAACAGCAGCTTGGCACATCTCCCAGTGGAAGAGATTTGGTGCTGGAAACCCGGACATGTCCAACACCAGAATGGTGTTTTTCTTTGCTATTGCATGGCAGCAGAGTTTGCAGTAGTAGTTGGACACCAGGTGTTTGAAAAGAGAGGCTATGATAACTGTTGAAGCTCTTCAAATCCATTTAAATCCTTACACTGACACGTCACGGCGCAGAAAATTGCATTTGTGCGAAGAAGCGTAGCAAGCTGCTCTACGATTTTTTGCCCACTCAGACGTCTGTATGCTGCTGCTGCTGATGGAAAACTGTTGTTCCATGCAAACAAGCTTGGACCCTGTGTTTGCGAATGGCGATGTGTCGTTGAAGGAGACAATAAATATATTTCATCCAGGAGAAAGAATCGAAGTGGCACTGGAGCAGAAGAGACAGATTCGAAGGTTGTTGGCAAAATAGAAGCGCTTAAACTTTTGTGAGTTTATCATGCTTTTAAACGATTGCACCGGTCGCAAATCCATGGCTGTCGCTGTCGCCCCGCCGCACGAAACCCGTGCACCGCCTCTTGCTCCGCCATGGGACAAATCAATGCCTGTGCAAATCAAGACACCCTGATATTTCCTGACCCTAACAGTATGGAACTGTCTACTGGAATAGCATACATTCCCCATAGCCTGAACAAGTAAGCGACGTGTAAAATGACAGTTTTTTAGTTTTTGGAATTCACCCGAATTTTCATGATCTAAATCTGTTGCGCACCTCGCACAGAAGCTGTCGGCCCCGGCTTTTCAGGATAAACCTCAAGGAATCTCGTTGCCGTTCATGCCCTGCTCTGCTTTCCATCCCTCTCGTCATCCATCAGTTAGCCATCTTAATCTTAATCCATGCAGGATCATCTGAGTCATAAACTGGTTGCTCATGACACCTTCTTGATTGAAGCGGACCTGCTATGGTGCGAAGGTGCGAATCGGCATGTTTCCTTCAAGGTTTTGGGCTTCCTGGATCACTGCCTTCAATCCACGCGACTCTTTGGCTGCTTTCAGGCATCCGGCCAAGACACTGCTCAGCAAATAACTGGCGGACAAAACAAGTGTAGCAACGACCAAAGGGTAGAATCCCACAGCAAACATCTGTACATCATGGAGAGCAGGAAATGATGACAAGAATTACTAGGTGACAGTACCTGGTAACTGGTATCCAAGCATTGGCCATGCCACATCCAACAGAAACAAGGATTCCTGACCTAGGGCTGTTCCAATCCAAGTTTAGATGTAGTCCATCCCAGTCTTCCACCCATCAGCCAGCAACTCGGAAGCAGCAGCAACGACTTTTTCTTCACAATTGAAATGCACTTGCTCTGAAGTCGAGCTTAGTGCATGGTCTATGTTTTTTTGTGTCTCTCCCTTCCGTTGCCAAGGCAACCAAAACAGTTTAGGTGTTTCGACCCTAGGATCACTTGCAAAGGAAGGGAGCAGAACCAGAATCCCTGGCCTGTTCCTGCTCAGGAAAACACGTTTTTTTTTTCCAGATCAAATTATGGCTCCAGCACTGGAACCGGCACCCCCTTGGCAGCTTCTTTTTCGGCTCCCAAGCGAAAAGTACCGTTCGTGCTCCAGCGTCGCATCGTCGATGCGCTAACAGAACTACAAAGTGCAAGCAAAATCGGCATAGCTTTTCGCAAATCATGGCCAACAGCCACAAGTTGACATTTCATTGACTTACATCATCTCAATGGGAAAAAAAACCAAGAACATCGCTTCCTAAATTACGTGGATGGAAACTTTGAAACAAATCATAGCAGTAGCCCTACCTGAACAACCTCAATGACATTTGGAATTCATGACACATCCATAACTTGTTCTACCTTATTCTTTGGAGATTCCAACTCTTATATTGTATCTACTAGTTACAATCAACTTGTGGTCCGTATCACGCGTCAGGTCAGGGTAAAAGCTGCTGCTTTTTCACCCACCTTTAGAGCTCTGCCTGCGAAAAGAGTCTCCGGTGAAAAGGTGTTTCAAAAATGCTCCTGTAAAGCATGGGAAAAAATCGGAAATTATTTCATTCAGAGGTTATATTTACACCTATTTACAGCTACCAGGTACTTCAAAACTCTGAAAAACAGTGTTAAAAACTATCACAACTTATTGCTCAGAATTCCAATCTCCACTTATTGCGAAAGTGCATGAAACCCGAAAAAACTGAAGTGACCTAAACCCGTTGTTGAGTCCTGGGAGTCAACCTATTCCCATCAATGATCACCTACTGATGACAACCCCCCAATGCGCCTTCTTGCCGGCGGCAGCCTCACGCTGCGCCCAACCTGGAAGCTTTTGACCTTTCACCATGGTAAATCTGGCATCTCCACCTCAGCCCCCAGGGGTTGCTGAAAAGTGACACCCTGAACCGCGCTTGAAGGTTTCCCGGAGTTTCAAAAAACCCTTGGAGTTGTTGAGTTGCTGGAAAAACTGGTGATGTAGAAGTGTCGTGCCAATTTTTGAGGATGAAACCAAGCACTTTGTCCAAGAGCTTTGTGATGCCCTGTTCGTCACCCTTCACCTTGTCAACTTCTTCAGTCGATTGCTGTAGCTTCAACTTGGCCAACTCTTGTCAACTTGCAGTAACTTGCCAACTGCGGCAACCGCTGGAACAATCAAACCGGTGCCTCCCCCTCTTCTCCGTGGTCAAGGAGTGTGAAGCGCAGTCTGCGACACTTGACATATTCTCCAAAGAATCAACCCCATCATGCTCGACTAGCTTCACTGCTTCATTCTGGAGTACAAGCTATCACATATTTCAAGTTGGGGGCATGACTCATTGCTCAATGACGAAAGAATCTCAACAGCACCTCTTGTGTGGGTTGAAGACTGCAGCGGAGGGAAGCTGTGACGCAGAGAAGAGATCCTTCGCAAGGACCAGGCAATCACATCCCACAAATCTCAAACCAAACAAGTAGTGTCGCATGTGTTGCATGAGTCAGAACTGGACTACCTTCTTACGACACAAAAGTCCTTGTAAGCAGACTCAATGGCCAAGTTCATCCACATCCTCATTTTAAACGGCTCCAGCTCCCTACATGCTACGCTAAAAATGCAGGCTCCATTTTGTCATGTCCCCTGTTACTGTTGCTGAGGACCTTTCAACTCACGCCAAGCTGCCACTTCATCTTGGCACCACGATCTGACAGCTGGGAGGTATACTTCTTGGATAGACCTGGCACCACCCTTCTCCAACTTGAAGCTTCGTGTACGGGTTTTCTTTCCATGTTCCACACGTCTGACTTTGCGAGACATCTCACAGCGGCCAGTCATTTTTCAAGGAGCCTGTGAGCATGTCAATCTCAGCTTGCGATGCTTCGCCATCCTGGATTCTTGCAATCAGGAGCAAACCTCCTATGGAAGTGAAATGAAGAGAAAATCTCTCATGAAGTTTTTGGCCCCCCTCTCCTTGAGGTAGATGACACACAAGCCCTCGCCCTTGAAGCAAACATCCTGCTATCTTATCAGCTCAGGAGGCAATAGTGGCAACACAACACTTCTGACATTCCAGTGTACTGGTTGGCTCATAAGGACCCTTGCAAGGACAAAGAATGATCACTGTATATTATATATAATATATAGAATACATCATAATCCTTTTATAACTGGGTAGCATCATCCATCCCCGGATATAAAAACCAACTAGGGCCTAGGGTTTTGATCACTGCTATGCTCAAGAACTTTATCTCTCATCTTTCTCATCTTGCACCTGATGCGACTTGGCAGTCAGCTCTGGAACCTGCACAGGCTCCACCAACGTTGCAGGCGCTGCGATGATTTCTTCCCAGGGGAAAAAAGAAACGACAGTACAACTACATAAAACAACATAGTACAACTACCAACTACATACAACGACTCTATCACTGGAATTCTTTTTGTATTTCCTTTCCGCACCTCCTGCACCAACCAAGGCTTTGCTTCCTGGCCGATCCACAGAGAGAGGGCTTCAAGAATTTCCATCACCGTTCGCCAAAGTGCACCTCCACACTCTCCTCCTTGGCACCACCAGCACTGGAGACCTTGTCACCTGAGGCCCAAAAACAAAGCGGACGCACATATCCTCCATTCCTAAGAAAAATGACCGCAACAACATGACAACCTTAAGCTCTCCACCCATACCCGACTCGGAATGCAAGTTCACCCAATCTTTCAGGGGAAGGAACTTCAACTCGCCAGTGTAGGTGTCCTCCAAATATGTTTTTTTTCGCAGGTGATGTGTTTACAAAATACTTCTTAAAGGGCCTCTTGCGTGTTTGAAACTGCTTCCGAAAATCTATACAGTACATCAATTATAAATCTGCATCAATTTCCAAGCAAATCTGCCTTCTTCTCTCCTTTTGCACCTGACTGAACGATCACCTCATGAGTATCATATCTCGAGCAACAAATCGTCATCTGAATCTATCCATCCCTCTCTCAAGCTGCTGGCTGTAGGGAACTTTTTCACCTGCACACACCCGACATTCATGGCAGGTAAATATGGTGTCAAACTACAGGCATTGTTTCCTTCACCAGCTAAAAGGTCATCTTTCCGCTGAACAATGAGAGGGTTCAACAAAACGAGCAAAGAACCTGTTTTGTGAGATGAGTCAACCTATCTCATGTCGCCTTGTATCGCTGAACGATGTCGCTCTGATCTTCCGTCACAAAGCCAAACTTCACGGTGCGCTTGAAAACCTCAAGGCTTGGGTGCTGTTTTCAAGAGGAAAGGCATGCGGGTGGTGTTGATGCGTGGTGAAGCGTGGACCTGTATCTGTATGTTTTTGATCGTACTGTGTTATCAGTTGATATCACTTGAAATCAGTTGATATCGCTTGAAATCAGTTGATATCAGGTGCGGGTGCTGCCAAGGCACTGTTTCCGAGGACAGCGCCTGCGCTCGCCAGGTGGGTTTGTGAACAGAAGAAAATGACAGTTTCACTTCAGCTTCAGTGCCTTCCAAATCAAAGGTACGGACTTCTTGTTCGAGAAAAGGATAGCCTCAGTTTTTGGGGGGTCAAAACTCAAAAAAGACTGCACCATTGAATACATCTGAATACACACGAAAATAGCACTACAGACTAAAGTCAATATAAGTCAATGATCACTAGAGTTGCCAGCCTTGGGCTTTGTGACTTCTGTTGTCAGGAACTTGTCCAGAGACTCCTGCAATCCGACAGCTCGAGAAGCGATATTCCTTTACCCAGCGTCTCATTCCCCCTGTCCTTCGTGAGCTTCTCTGTCTGATCCGGCATAAACTTGGCCAGCTTGTTAAAGACGGCCTTTGGAAAGCCAAGATCTCTCAATCATATCAACGGATCGAGATATCATGAGCAATTCCTTCAATGAACGGCTCCCGGCTCACGCCTTACCCTCCAACTTGCCCTCAAGCTTGAAGGCAGGTACTGGGTTGGGAGGATAGATCATGACAGTCGGAGTCTCCTGTGTTGACAGAGATACCAAGACATGAAGACATAGAATGATAGTGAATGGTACCAGCCATTCCGATCTCGCCTTGACACCCTGTTTGTCACAGAAGACCGAGTACCTGCCAAGCTGTCCAGGTATAGCTCATTGTCTGACACCTCATCTCTAAAGACTTGATTGTATCTTTTTGTATCTTTGTCACTTTTGTACTTCAAAAGTCCAATGGGTTGAGTTGGTCTCTTTGTCCGTTTCAATTGCTTTCCCCCCAGGGCACTCTTTGCAATTGATCGCACAAACCTTCGCCATGCCCTTCATTTCACCGGCGACCTGAGAGACCCGGATCCGTGTTTGGCCATCGGCGATGGCACTTCCGGACTGGCCTTGTTGTACTCGTCGAGGAACTTTTCGTCCTCTTTGTTGTCATCTTTGAAGAACCACAAGCCTGAAAGACCCCCAAAGAAATGATTAGAAGTGAACACACAAACACGTTGCCTTCGACTAATGTGCAATGCGGCGTTTCTGCAAACAAGGCACTAGCGACAGAACTATCTCTAAACTTCGAGATGATGCCATCAAAAGTGGAGGCCTGGAGGATGCGCCGCATTTCAACACATGGCAGCAACTTATGGGTGAAAACTGCATCAAGACCCACGTTTCAGCCACCTGGATCTGCATGATATCGTGCTCCATCGCCTACAGGCTGCAATGAAGGATCCAGTTACAAAGGATCCATACAAATAAACAGATATAAACAGATAAACAATATCAGTTTGCACAGAATTTCCATAAATTTCAATCATTTCAACTTCAGAAGACCCTGTATCCCAAACCAGACCCCCTGGCCTCAATCGTAACTTTGGCTGCCGTGGGGCCCACGGCCAGCGCCGACAGCAACAACCACCGCATCGCCTAAAGGGCACAGAGGTTTGTTTCCTCACCACGGGACACACCAGTCATTTGAGGCACCGGCTTGAATCCAAAGCAAGAAACACCAGGAACCAGGGTCTGAAAAATGCAAGCCTGGCGCCTGTGAACCAGGCTCTGAGCCAAAATACAAGCCCGCGATGATACATTATGCACATTTATGCACTGCAACCGACTCTTCAACGATTTTCAGTTTTCACATTGAGACAAATTGAGAACTGTGGACTCGATAAATTTGATGCACCAGAGCCTGTGTGTAATTTCACCGGCCTTTGGAGATCGACTTGATGACGTGATGCATAGGAAAAATCTTACACAAAATGCCAAGGGTCTTGATATCGCAAAAATGCTGTGGAAATTCTGTAGAAGCGCTATCTGAGTTTGCTCGCAGCGGCTGCGTGTTGTGCCAACTCTACATCTTCAAGACCGCTTTGTGGTAGTTCCACCTGTCGTGAATTACTGTGCCGCCCTGCCCCCCCCCAGACCCGACAGAGCATTTCTAAATCTGTTGCTTCTGAGTCTGAAGATAGAGTCAGCCTCTGCGTCACTGCCTATGGTATTGGCTCGCAACGTCACAAGTGGAGCATCTGGAGTGGCTGCCTGGGGAAGCCAAACTCTCCAAAACTGGTTTCGGAGTCTGCGAGTCTGAGAGAGGCACATTGGCTGGACGAAACGTCACCTTCAAGGCCTTGGATACGGCCATGTCTGTAGTGGTGATGTGGTGATTTTTGTGCCCGCAGGATGAGCTGCAAACCACATCTGGCGCTTCTAACTCTTGGAATTCGCTGAGGGCGGCATGCCATATCTGGACATCAAAGTTGCAGCTCAGTCGTCTTTTCCCAACTGTTTTTGGGAATGGCCATACAAATCACAAAAAAAAACGGCATATGTTCAGCCAAAATTATGTTCAAAAATAGCTACCGATAACCAAATCTGCCTCCGGCTGCTTGGCGCGAAAAATGCTTGGCCTCCAGGCTGCACAAATCTTGTTGCTCCTCCCACCGATCTGAAGCGCCTTTCACTTGGTGCCAAGAAGGTGATGGGCACCGGAGCCTATCACTGGACACATAGGCTTGCCATATGAAACCGGATCTCACCAACGAATCACAAACCTCATCCATCAGCAAGGTTCTCAGGCGACACTCTGTGGTAGCACCATCCTCCTGAGTCCGAATCGGTTGGGTGCCTATGCATTCGGCAAATTTGTGGTGCAAATTTATCCGAATGCCCCAGCTTGCTGTAGATTTTGCATGCTCTGCGCACAAGCCCCTACCTCTAAGGAGAAACGTAGCTCGTGCGCCCCGGCAGGGAACCTGCGCCATCGAAGCTTTCATCAGACCGTTTGCAAGTTCCACTTGTACCACCAAAGGTGTTTTTGTGGGAGTTCTTTTTAAAAAAAGACTATGTATTATACAAGTATGATTATGATATATAAGTATCAATCATCTACTATAACTTAAGGTTCAATGGATGCATGCGCAATTCTCTTTTCACCGATTTTGGCATCTTATGCCAATGCTCGGAACGCTCGGAATTTTCTCCAGCGGGCACCTTTAGCCCTTTGCTGGCAGGCACTAGCATTATCAAGCACCAGCCGAAGATCTACAACGGCAAATTCATGGCTGGTATTACCTGGGCACTTTTGGAGATGAAGGCTTCCAGCACATTTTGAGTCAGTTGCAGTTAAACGGCCAGCCAAGGCACATTATCTGAGCTTGCATGAGGTCTCGGCAAATCTACGGAGTTTCCCATTAAGGCAATCCACCATGAAGGCCTTGCAAGGCATTACGGCAACAAAAAATCTTCGCAAAAATCCAAAGAAATCAACTGAGAGTGATACAAAAAATAGGAGTAGAGCCTATAAGAAGCTACATCATATGGATTCACTTGACAAAGGAGATCCAACTTTACTGGAGCAGCTGGCCTCAGAGCTCCAGCTGGAAGCACCTCCACTGTGGCAGACCCACCAGGGCCGCCCAATGTACACAATGCCTCCACGTCGAAATCGAAGGTTGGAAGGAAGAGTGGATTAGCTCCTCACAACATCGGAACATCGAAGGAACATACCTTTCGACTGCAAAGATTTTGCTAATATCCTGCTCCCATTCTGCACAAATATCAGGGCCCTCTGAATACATCTGTACACAAAACCTTCCAAGCGGTGTCCTGCTCCTCTCATGCAGGCAGCAAGTACGATGCCATTCTTCAAGTCTTGCTGTAGGAGCTCTTCAAATCTCCATCTTCTCAGAAAGCGGCGCTTCTGAATGAAGTGCGCCGGAGCCATCGGAACTTTGGGCTTTGAGTCTTGGTCCTCCTTGGCGCAGGAAACACAGAAACAACATGGGAAACAACATGAAACATGTGGGGGGGCTTCGCTAAAAATGCACAGGCCAACAGCAACACCTGGGAGCTAGGTGTTGCACATCTCCAAACATTACTGCAAATAATGAAGAATGTAATTTTGCATGTCAAGTTTCATTGGCTTCTGGCTCTTCATCTTTGTTTTGGTCATCGTCATTGTCTTCCCCTTCAGCCTCCTCTTCTTCAAAATCGCCATATGGCTTGGTGAAAGCGGCATCGACCGCCACGCGCATCTCCTTCAAGTGTGGCTCCAAAACAATCATCAAAAAGCAGTCAAAAAGGCCCCCTGAAGGCCACTCAGAAGGAAGATCGCACTCACCCAGGGCTGCAACCATTTGATCTGGTCGGAGTCTAGCTACTTCAGTCAGAGTGCCAATCACCTTCTCTTTGCTGGTGCTGAATGACACACCTTCTTCTTCTTCTCCAGCCATGCTTTGGGCCGGATTTGTGAAGATACCAGTTGAAATCTGGAATGCTTCGGAAAATTTGTGCGTCACAGTCTTCGCTAAGATTGGGGTCGAAGCATACTTGCTTGAAGATGGCGAAGGTCGCTTCACAAGAACTCTGAACCTGAGCGTGGCAGGGTAACCTTGCAAAACTGCTGCTGTCAGGAAAGTCCAAAAGGCCCAGCCCACGGCTTTGGCTGAGATGATTGGCCAAGCTGCAAAAACTCATGTCGCCCGGAGGAGATTTGCTGGATTGCAGTCAGTCGAGCCAACCGACCTTGAAAACTATCCAGACGCATGGACATCCACCAAAACCCCCCATGATGGTTCGACGTGATTCCTCTTGAATAACTCAAAGGCAGAGATGCTATCTCTGATTTTTTTTTGAAATTCCTCAATGCAACCACGTGGCCATTGTCTGAAAACAATGCTTCCATCTGTTGTTGGTCCATTTCATTCTCAGAGAGGCTTTCGGATTGAGACGCGCTGTTTTCAGGATCCTCACCTTCAGGAGAAGGTTTCGCCTGAACTTCCGGATTTTCAGAAGCTTCACCTTCAGCCTCAGAGCCTGAAGATGGTGCATGTTGCAGCTCAAACAACCTGAGCTACGTCGTGTGCGACCAAATGACTCTCGGTCGACTGTGAGCTGATTCTTTGTGATTCTCGATGCAAATACACAGAAAATCAGAAAGTCTGAATTCAGAAATGCACATTGAATGCCGCAATCCCGTACAGAGAATGGGTGCTATTTCCATCTGCAGAAAAACAAACGCAACTATCCCCATCAACAGAAAGCCTGAACTTGCAAGGAAGTGACCGATTGCCTTCAAAAAATAATCCAGAGGACCTGCAGGCCCAGCAAACAGTTTCCAATGGTGCATCTGTGCCCAGAACCCTCTCCCTGCTATGGTAATGCCACTGCAAAAGGCTGGAGACAACTCTCAGTTTTCACCTGCAGTAACAACCCATGACAAACAAAGACAACTGTGGTAACTGGCGGCCTGCGACGCCCAAAGCGCATGCCGGTGCTCTCTTCCGGCTCTGTGGTTGCCGGCTGGCCTTGAGGGGCTGAGACGATGCATCGTAAAAACTGATTTGAAGGTAGCTGAGGTAAGTGCTTTAGCGTTATTCATATTATAAAGTTTTGCATATATATATATATATATCTATAAATATACACAAAATCTATATATATATATACATAAAGCTTATTCTCTCAAGAGTTGAACCACACCAAAGCCAGAGGTGTAACAAATTCTTCGATTGCGTCAGAGCCTGCCTCGACATTGCAAAGTTGTGCGGCCGTTGAAAATCACTCGATCAAAGAATGTCCAAGGATGGTTCGGCAAAGCTAATTCCGCATGAAAACAACGTCTTCTACTCATCCATGAGCAGGTCGGGGGTATGTACGCCATAAGCTTTCCAGCTAGCCTAAGATACGAGCCAGCTCAGAACTACCTTTCATGTCAAGAAGTGTTTTCAGCTCAAGCATCTTCCATTTTCTATGGCCTCTATGGCCCATGAATGTTCAATCACATATTCTCACCTTCAACCCGTCGCAACTGCCCTCACAGCACGTACACCAATCAGCTTCATTGAACTCCTGGCCCTTTTTGAAACTGCAAACATTCTAAGGTCATGGCTTTCTGGCTGCTCGCAACTCTTCGGAGACCTCTACGACTGGTTCGTCTTCTCTGTCATCTTTTCGGCTCGATGGAAGTGTGGGGCTGGCACGCACAAAACCCAAGCGGGAATCCACCGCATCACACAGCGATTTGGTGCCTCAGCTCGGATCTTTTGTTGAAAAATTGCTGTCAAAAAACTGCCCAAGTGAATCCATTGTCCAAGCTACCCTGGAGGAAAGCCTCTTTTGGAGATTGACTGTGCAGTTGCACAGATTGTGTGCGCCATTCCGTTGTTTCAGGGGAGATTGGTACGGAAGATCCAAATGCTACTTTGGCCTCAAGCTGTTCACGGCCATAGCAGGACAAACCACTGCTTTCAGGTGCTGCAGAAAAGGCAAATTGAAAATGTTTTTGCCCAAGGCTCTGAGAGGATCGTTCGAATCGCACTGCCTTAGCTTCACCAATCGGAAGGCATATCTTGTGAGAAAAGGATGTGTATCGTGGAATCGTGGCCCGTTTCCTTGTTGAGGTAACCCCCAATCCAAACATGTTCTTTTCCAAGGCATAGAAGAATACAACATCATCAAAGAGGCTCATAGCTCGCTCTGCACCACCCATTTGATCATCAGCTGACAGTCCCTGCTTCATATCCTCGATGTTTCTGGTAGCCTTCTTTCCACCCCTTCGAGTACTGCCTCATCAAGCTGGATGATTGTTGCGGATGTGCCTGGCCTTTGCTATATTTGATTGTAGTAAAGACATCACCAAATTACAGTGGCAGACTAATCAAGGCAATTCCCTACTACATTATAGAAATATCCGTATCTACGCAAAGCCCACTCTCAGACGACTCATGACAGAAGAATCGTTTGAGGCAATTTGTCAAGCATCAAGAAAGCAACCAGTCAAGCCTCTGCGGGGCGCATCGAGCTGGCTCTTCTCAGCATCTTTGTGACTGCTTCTCCGGTCTTCTTGGGCAAATTCACCAGGTAATGGTGGCAAAATCACTCCTGCGCGGCGCTCTTGAATTGCAACCTTGCATCTGATGCACCAAAACACAAACAGAACAAGTGCAACAACTGACTATGACAATCTACTTATAAGACTTATAGATATATATGGATATATATGTTTTTTGATAGTGTATATAGAGATATATATATATATATATAAACATATCATATAGATACAGACTGTAAGTCTGCAACAGTCTGCAGAATGGAAATCTGTCCTGCAGCAGAGCGCCACCTATCAATATCACTCGGCAACGTCTCTGGGATAACTCCATTCATCATCAGCTTCTGCATGAGCCTCAGCTACGCATCTTGGTATCTCGTTTCCTCTACACTCAAGATCACTCAGACATAGTGCAATGGAAGCAACTGGGCATGCAAATGGCCCCAGCGGATGCCCCATTTAGCTGAAGCTGCGAAAACCTCTGGCGGAGGTACCACCTTGTCCACTTTGTCCTTGTCATTCTTGTCGTTCTTGGTCCAGTTGACCCATGGCTGCCCTTTCAACCAGTGTTGAAGAAGTGAGAACAGCTCAGCTTCAATCGAAACGATCCAGGCGTCGCTACAAAGAACTTGTGTCAAGGCATCTACATGCAGCCCCTGCAAAATTGGAAGCGTTGATAGGCGGCATTTGCCGCTATGTCGGGCCAAGACCTGATGGGATTCAGAGACATATCTCCAATTTCACGGTGCAAATACTCAACCCCACTGCACAAGGTTTCAAAAGCTTTTGTACTGAAGAGGTCCTTAGAAAATTGGAGTCAAAATGAGTCAAAGTCTGTGACAAACCAAGCCTCTGCACAGTGATGCACCTCTTCTTTGAGGTCATGAGCATGGGCCATTGGAAGTAGTGCCCAAGTCATGTCAAGTGGCACTTGATTAGGCAAATCAAGAATCATTCTCCTGGGCTGCGAAACACATGGCACACCAGCACTGACGTTAAGTGCTGGTAAAGCTTTCGCAAAAAGTGGCTCTGTCCTTAAACCTGCTTCTATGTCAGGAAGTTGGAGTTCTTTGGACAAAGCCAGAGTTGGCCACCAACGTCTGGCACACCACCTCTTCATTTCTGCATGAGTCACCTGCACACACATCCTCTGAGTGGCAGTTGCTCATACCATGAACACAAATGAACCAGGCAGCCTTCAGGGGCATGCCATAAAGAAGCGCTAAGATATCAGCAAAAGCATTCGGATCTTCCCCAATACCTCGGAAACAGAACACTGACTTCAATCTGCTGAACCAACTCTCAGTTGGGAGATCGAAGTCTGTCATCCAGATCTCATATGGAATCCTCATATCTCAATATCTGTTTATCCATATTAAGGTATTTGGCAGGACGTCCGGAGAGAATGTACATGTTTGACCATATCTATATCTAATAATCCAATCATCTAATCCTTCTGCTTCCATCCAAAGGGCTCAACTTGAATTCCAAGATCGATGGCCGCGACACACGCAGCTTCTGAGGCTGAAACTTCCTGCCGAATCGAAGCGAATCGAGCGAAGCATGAGACATGTCACGCCCAATTACCCGGTGGGCCTCCCCCAGTGGACTTGAATTTGCATGAAGCACTGACCAAATGGAAATCGTTTTAAATTTAAATGACCTTATGGCCTTATGATCAACAATACTCAAATATCAAGGTGAATTTACCTAGAATATCCTAGAATAAGCTCAACCTCCAATCTTCACCATCAACTAACACTTGCCTGATGTGCGAAAGGACGGCAGGCAAAGCACGCAATGCAAAATTATTACCTGCACTAGACACTGCACATAGATGTCCATTCCTGCACTGGTTGCCCTTCCCTCATTACCCTTATTCCCTGTCCTTGGTCTTGTAATTGCCTCAAGTGACAGTTTTGCTGGTCTCTTTACACTTCCGTTGGAGTTGATGTATGTAGATTTGAATGGAGATGATGGTGCAGGAATCGATTCAAATTTACTCACTGCAATACCTGCCGAGCTGCCTTCTGAGCCTTCCCCTGCCTTCTTTCCATCTTCACATCTTTTGGTTCAAACAATGCCAGGGGCCTGTCAGACTGGACCCCACAACACTACATCACCATCTTTTCCGGTTGAAAACTGTCCTCAATGTCCTCACCTCAAAGACTGAGCTCGCAAAGCAGCTTCAGCAGCTTTGATTCTGTAGCGCAAGGTTGGCGATGCTCGACTCACAATATGTTTGTGACACCTCAGGTCCAGTTGCTCCAGTCACACAGCTGTCAGCTGTCAGCATTCGGAATGCCTTTGACAAACAGCAGGTGCCACGGGCATCCCACAAATCCAAGTGACAGAAAAGCCTTCACCCTTTGCTTGCGAATCACTGGCATCATGCTATCAGCTTCGCCTTCCGAGGTCCTGGACAGTAACGCGCCGAACAGCCTGGAGCCTCGTTGCATGGAAATCCTGCATCTAGGGGTCTCTCTCTCTCTATATATATATATACATTAACTAATCTTTTTAAGCTTGTACCAGTATAGTATCATGATGTTTCGAATAGTACATGGTTAAAAAAGGAGTTGAAGTTGAACCTGCTTTTGTTGGGCCAAGTTTCGTTAAGCAATCTGCATCCAGTGTCGAGCTCAAATTGTGAAGAAGCTTTGCGGGTGAAGACGGAGCCGATGGGAAGGACGATCCCGTAGATGTCAAACCAGGATCTTCTCGCTGAACAACCCATATACGCATGTCTGCTGATCCCAGTAGAGTTTTCTTGGACAACTCCTGACGAGCTGCGAGTCTGCGATGCGTGCGGGTCAATTTGAACTTGAATGCAGCAGCAGATCTTGAAAAACCAAGGCCTCGCATGCACTGTGCCAGGCAACGTGGTGATCAAGCTGCCTGACCACAACTGCGAGACACAGTGCCAGTGTTCCGCATCACTACCGAGAATTTTATGACTCAAACACACCTGGCTGGTGGTTGAGGTGGCTGCCGCGATTGTGGCCGCGCGATCGCGGGCATGTACCTGGAAAACAGGGCATGCCAGGCTACATGTATAATTAGATTCCCCTATCAATGAGAGGCACAGGTCATCCTGCCACGGTTCCACATTCCTGAGTTGCAGAATTCTCTTCAATTGAGTTGTTGGCCTTCAGCAAATGGTAAAGAGACTATTGGCATACCATCAAGGATCAGCATTCCCATTCAAACATATCATACATTTGTACTATTGTACTCATATTTGGTGCTTCATTGCTACTGCCAAGGCTCTCATTCGATACTCGAATCGCTGCCAACTCAGCAAATACAGGAATTTCATCATGCAATGGAACGCCCTCGCGACTTAGCATGGTGTTGCCATTCCTATGGTTTGAGCCACCTGCGGTAAGATGACCCTCCCATTTCTCACGGCCTTTGCAACTATCCACCCAAAACGACAATCCTCAAGTGTGCCCTATATCCCACCAGGCGTCACCAGCTAAGGACTTTCTTGCAAGAGCGACTTTTCCCGGACATTTAGCCTCTGCCAGCTTATTTCATATTTTTTCTAGTCAGACCTTCGTGTTTCACGAAGACCTTTGAAAAATGCAAAGTGAGGTTCCCCAGCTGCGGAGCGGTCAGCCAATGAGCACCTCCACTTTCTTCACAATATGGTGTGTTGAGGCTGTCATGTGTGTTCTGCATTCATGCGAGGAACCCGGCAGAAAAGCCAAAAAAGGGGCTACAAACCTTGATGTGACCAAGCAAAGGTTAGGGTTCCTGTTCAGGTGTGAGATCCGGCAGTGCTGACCGCTGTTGAAAAGCCAAGGCAACAGAAATCTTGCACCATGGACTTTTCGCACATGGTGCTGTGGTGCAGCGATTCATCTGATCCCTCCTACTGAACTTGAGCTGGAGGTTCAGATGGGTTCAAAGGATTGTTTCAGAGCGATGTAGCAAGGACCAACTCGCCTGGTTCAAGTCTATCTGGAAAGCTGGCAGGTTTAGTTTAGTCCTCCGGCTGAGCACGGCAGCATCCAAAGAGGGATGCCATCCTTACAATGACAAGCATGTGGCACCAGTAGAAAGCACAATGACAACATGACTGAGGAAAAAAAGCGAAGCCATCAAGAATGCAGAAATACTGTGAGCATAAAATGATTTAATTCTGTCTGCATAGTGTATATTATGTATGTCATAACCAGTTGCCCAAACTTGGGCTGGTGGTCCTGTTGCCGATAAACAGTTCTAGGAAAATACTCAAAACTTCAAGACTTGTGACCATTGTGTCAACCACACATAAAGTTATCTTTGGTCCAAACTATCAAAAAAGTTATACAGTATACATATATGTGCACATAGCAAAACCATCAAAACGAGCCATGGAAAGCTGGAGGTCTTCTGGGATTGCCAAGTCTCAAGCTTGGACGACTTCTTTCTTCGCCCTTCTTCCAGCTGGGACTTGGTGGAGCAGCTTTGCCATCTGTTGTGAGCTCCCGTGTGTCACGAGGTGAGGTGAATCGACTGAAAGTTCCTTAGGGAAGACGACTGAAAAAATGGAACACTGGAGATCCATGTGGGAAAGGGTCTTAAGTCTCAAGCATCTCACACATCACACACTTATGTCAGAAGCTACGGCATCATGTATATATATATATATATAACATCATTGTATATGACGAATCGCCAGGTGACTAACACTGGTGCGTGCATCAGTCTGGAAAGCAACTGAATTCGATACTTCGCGTCCTGCACCACGAGTCAGTTTCATGCTTACAAATATCTTTATTTATATATATATATACGTATACAGTAGAGATATCTGAGATATAATCTTATATCTGTCACTCTCATGATTCTCCACGGGGTTCGGTTCGAAAGTGAATGGTGCTGTCACATGCCTCGTCTGGAGCGTCTTTGCCTCGTGCCACCTCGCGACAAGTGGAGTCGAGCATCCCAGCTATGGATATGATTTGCACTCCCTCCGACCTTCTGAGGCAGTAAAGCGGACGCCAACTTCACGTTCCGACCACTCAAACCTGAGTTTTCTTCTTCAAAAAATCCAGAGCTGACCCAAGCACCAAGACCTACAATGCCTACGAACTGCTGCACGCTTTCTTTGAAACAACTGCGCCGCAACGCAGCACAGGAACACGCTGTCATTTTGCAGACCTTCATCTTTCATGTGCTCCTGGAGGAAGGCTGGAGAAAGGGTTAAAAGCACCGGTGCTTGCTACCAGTATTTCCAGTTTCCAGTACTTCCCTGCAGACTGGCTGCTTCCTCCCAAGGTTTACACTAGCAGCAACGACGAAAAATCTGCGAGTTTCCTTGAAAAGGCGCTTGAGAAAGGAATAGTCTGGGCGCTCTGGAAAATCCAGCGACTGACAGTACTTCACCTTAGATGAGTCCCAATGAAATGGCACCCTGTTTTTGCACCTCTTGTCTGCAAGCAAGCTACATATGTAGCAAGTGGAGTTGGAGAGCCCTCACAAAGAGTTTCCAAGCTTGTGGACTGCTTGACCTCCATGATTTTCCTTGGGCATTGGACATCCCAAAGCAGCATTTGCAATTCACACGCGGCCATTGAGTCTTCTTTATCTACCAAGCCACTGGTACTTCTTTTCCTTTGTGTCCGCCTCACCGTGGCTCCGAGACCACTAAAATCCCCAAATCACCCCCCAACAGGAGAATGTCATTGCCTGAAGACCCTGCCAGGGTAGAACTCCACGACTGAAGTACAGGAGGATGTAGCCCAGGGCCTGAGGATCCGTGGCACAAGGCTTGCGCAAATGTTGCACTGGTTGCAGGCAGGCCTCCATGTCATCCCTTCGGCTCTGCTCCAATCCCTTGTGTGCATTGACTGATGCCTCGGTGAAAGCCCCACAAGAACGACTATCATTGTGACTATCATTGACCATCATCCGTTCTCACTTAGTCGACTCAGCTCCCTTTTTGCATCTTGCAAAATCCCGTGTTTTCACTAAGAGCACAGCGTATCGAGCAGTCCCCGTCAAGCTTTTTCGCTGACCTTGCTGCGTCACACAAATTCGGCATTGCGCTTTTGAGTCAATCCGTGAGAGATTGCCTAGTACTTAAGAAGATAACGGGAGGACAATCTGGAAACAGTCAAGACGCAGATTTTGTCTCAAAGCCCCATTAACACAGAAATTCGCGAGTTTGCAGCTCAGCGACAAATGGGATTGTGCTTTCCCTTTGAGTCGCAAAAGCGCTTTGCCAAGCCAAAATCAATGAGATACACCTCACCAAGGTGATTGGCACCAAGATCTGCAAATTTTTAGAGAAGCAATCGTAACAAGCTGTCACAGCTGTTTAAGTCAAGTTTCTAAGTTGGAGCCACTTCCCAGTCCAATAGTGAAGTTGTCCGGTTTCAAGTCCCTGTGTATGAAATCCTGGGGGGGGCGAAACTGGGGGGCGAAACTAGTTTCCAACAAAGGTTCGAAACTAGTTTGCAATCACTGCTTTTGGCAAATTGTCATAAAAGATCCGGATTTTCGAAAAAGCTCCTTGGAATGGAGGTATTCCAGTCGGGTGATCATCTGATCTGCAAGCTGCATCAGTGTCTTCACCGAGAACTTGCGTTGGCAGCTGCTAAAGAGATCCTCCAATGATGGACCCAGGAGATCCATCACCATAACATTGAAACCACCTGGTACGAAGGGGGCAGCAGGCCAAAATGGAAACAAAAAACCGCAGCAGCAGCACGTTCATCTTAACCTTCTCACTTCTCACTACCAAAATCCCTGAGCCAAGACTGGACCAGGCCTTCACTTCCGGAGTAGTAAACATGTGCAATTCCTTGCCCTCCTTCAAGGTGCTTCAAAAGCTTCGCTTCATATAGCAGCATTGGGTGACGACCTTGGCAATTGGCAGTTCATCCAATGATTCTTGTCATAACAAATGGTGAATCTGGTAAATCCCAACTGAGCCAACCAAAATAACCCAGGCACCACTGTGATCCTCGGTCTTTACCGCCACTTCTTGTCCATTCTGCGAGTTGATGGCATAGTAGATCTTTCCAAAGGATCCGCTCCCTAAGTTCAAAAAACAAGCTCAGAAAAGACATAAAGATATGGAAAATTCCTGAAAATTCATGGGTGATTTTAAAGTATCAAAATTAAGGACCTCGACTCCAATCCTCCGAAAACTGAGGTTGCGACCGAGTTTGCGACCCAAACGATAGACACTCCCAACGGTGACCAAGGGTTGAGCTGAGGTTGAATCCTCATCCACAAGCCACACAACTTTGTGACAACAT
Source organism: Breviolum minutum Mf 1.05b.01 (assembly GCA_000507305.1). Taxonomy (NCBI): domain Eukaryota; class Dinophyceae; order Suessiales; family Symbiodiniaceae; genus Breviolum; species Breviolum minutum. The sequence goes on along the minus strand of DF239204.1, from coordinate 39,034 downwards.
CACGCAGTTGAACAGATTTCATGGCTTCAAGTTGGGCAAATCCATTTAATTTCATTTAATCATTTCTGGAATGTTGGCCATCTGCAGCTAAGCTTCTATGCTTCCGTCCATGCTTTTTTCAATCAGAATTTGGCATGTCTTGGACAGCGCAGCGCAATCGTGGATCGCCTGCAAAAGGTGCAGAGCACATGCAAGAAATTCCTGACGTCCAAAATGTTGTTCCAGCCTTGCACGTGCGCAAGTCTGTGAAACAAACATAATCTCCGCGCTTGAGCCACGGAGCTACAGAAGCAAGTACAACTTGGACCTATTGATCACAAGGATCCACCTCAAGACGAGCAACTGAAAGTGCTACCTTCCAAATGTTCTCACAAGTGCTGCAAACTATCAACTCTGCAAGGTTTGTCATTCATCAACGACAGGGCGGGCCTCATGACGAGAACTGCTCCTAAGTCAAAGCATTCCCAACAAAACTGTGGAAATCTATTGACTTTCCCCAACTGAGGCGACTACTCTCAGTGAAAATGTTGAGGCAACCTCACTTTCAACGGAAACGTGTCTACAGCCACACACAGATCCACAAATTTGAGGTTTGTCATCCACATGTAGCCAAGTCACTAAGCAGGGGTGCCACTGGAAGCTTGAAGTACAAGTGCTGCCAGGGTCGCTAGTGTGCTGGTTGCTTCTGAAAAATGGGTTTCATCTAGGATCTGGGATTGTGGACTTGTGAAATGCCTCAGGAACGAGGAATCAACATGTTTTGCCTCCTCACCCGAACCATCAAAGGTGTACCTCCCACAGGAAACTGAACAAGGGCTGAAGTCAGAGAAAAGATCCGAAATTCACTGAAATCACTTGCACATTGTTTGCATCTCGCTACCACTTCGAATTTTCCTTCCATATCGTGCCGATGCTGCTGCCGTTCGAAAAGGCATAATTTGAGATGGAATGTCGCTTGCATCCCACTCTACCAATGCATTTGGCGTGCAACCCTGCGCAGTGGAACTATATGCCTATGACTCTATGACCGTATGACTATATTGACTCTGCTGCTATCTTGCTTTTCACGCCAAACACCTTAGAACCTCGATGCTTGTATTCCCTCAGAACCTCTTCTACTTGCTGTAGGTATTGAAGCAGTTTCATCATGTCTCATCGCCTACCACGAGAGCGAGACCGCGAATCTCTACGACCTTTGCCACTTGCCTCTGCTGGTTTCCGGGTGTTGCACTTGAAGCACTCTGTCCTCCTGGCAAAGTTGCTGGCTCCACAATTGGGACAAATCCAATCACCTGGGCGTGGTTCCTTACCACCACCTTTGCCCTTGTCACCTTTGCCACCTTTCTCACCTTTGTCACCTCCACGATCCTCTCGGAGCTCCCCACGCGCTTGCTTTTCACGACGTTTCCTCAACCAGTCTGGCGTCCCGCTCTCTGAGCTACTATCTCTCGCCGCCTTTTTCCGGCTGGTTGGCGCACTATCCTCACCCATTGCGGCAGAAGAGCTGCAAGAAGTCGGTGTTTTTTTCGCCCGGGTTGGCCAAAATGGCTGCCGCACAAAGAAGCAATATTATATATACAAAAGGCAATAATCCAAAAGACCATGCTCGCAAAACCGAGAGTTATACAAATTTCTTGGGATTGAACACCACCAAATGGCTTCAAGCAGCCAGACAGCGGCACTCTGTGAACGCATCTTTGAAGATCCATCCCAAGATTGTCACGTCCTGAACAAAAGGAACAAATCAAGAAAGCGGTAGCTGATGCTGATGCTGATGTCGAAAGGCAATCAAACAAGGCATGGGTCCTTCCCAGCACTTTGGGCAGTGAACTTCAACCCATTTTCACTCGCCTGTGTCAGCGACGTCGGCTTCCCGAAATCATTCAAAATTTTCCAACTAATATCAGAAATGGTGGGTTCAAGCTTGTCAGGTATAGAATGGAGAACTTTCAACTTTTTGCGTCAACTGGCCTCCGAATCCTACCGTCATTTTGACGATCGCAGAAGCTGTAGCACAGTCCCTAGCATTCCTCATCGGAAAAAAAAAAAGCTAGCATTTTGAAGTCCAGGCCGTCCGCGGTCATGGCAACTTTTCAAAGGACTAAATGAAATCTACCAGCACCACCCAAGAGGTGCCAATATGACCCTAAGGGTTGGTTAATGGGCACCCCTTATCATTCAATTAGCACCCCTTAGGTGTTCCAGGTAAATGGATTGTCAGAAGTTGTGTTCTTTATGGAGTGTCGCCATTGATATTTCCCGATATTTGGCCGTGACCGCACATCCGTGACCGCCCAAACTTGGATGCACAAACATCTCCGATGCAGCTCAGGCGGGGGTTCGATACGTCAAGGCCAGTTAAAAAAAGGGGGAGGAGATTCAGGGTAAGTAGTCTTCTTTACACAATATGTTTTGACACTTTTTTTGTCCCGGCCTTGAGATCCAACACATCTGTATGCTGCCTCTTCTTCGCTGCTTCACACGACGAGTCGGTGGGGCCTCTCAGTAGCCAAAGATCACCAAGGACCCAGCCATCACGGCCATGCCTGCAAAGAAGGAGTAGGCAGTGTAGTTGTTCTCAGGGTCATATTTCAATGCTGTGGGCAAGAGCTTCTTGAAGGAGATGTGAATCATGACGCCACCGATCAGACCGAACAAAATGGCAAAAGTCACAGGGCCGACGACTTCTTTTAGCACCAGCCACGCCAATAAGCCACCCAAGGGTTCGGACATACCAGACAAGAAGGCCCATGCAAAGGCCTTGCACTTGGAATTGGTCGCCTTCAAGATTGGTGCTGCCACAGCCAAACCTTCAGGAATGTTGTGAATGGCAATAGCAAACGCCATAGGCACTCCGAAACCAGGATCTGCTAAGGTCGCCACGAACGTGGCCAAACCTTCAGGAAAATTGTGGAGGGCAATGGCCACACCAGAAAAGGCTGCCATCTGAAGCATATTCACCCTTTCCATGCCACTCAAAGGCTTCTCAAAGCCGCCCCCTGTTGGCACTTCCACGTCCACGTCTCCAGCTTTCGCAGCCTCTGCCACCTTCTCATCTGGCGAAATGGCTGCAGCAAGCTGATCTGGGTCGCGATGTGCTTGGGCCACATCTTGGGCCGAACCATGCTCAAAGGCCTTGTGTTGCATGCTGTGTTTCTTGAAGAAAAACATGGCGACCATCTCCAAACCGATTGAGGCCAACAAGCCACAGAAAAAGACCAGCGTGGCCAGCGAGAAGGAATCATGTTCACCAAAGCCTGCTTCTGTAAAGCTCTCGGCAGCTTTGAAGAGAATCTCTACAAAGGAAACGTAAGTCATCACGCCTGCCGAGACTGCCAGGCAAATGGCGAAAACGCGGTTGTCATTTGTGTTGACGCAAAATGCCATAGCGGCGCCAATGGTGGTGGCTAAGCCGGCACAACAAGTCAGCAGGAGCGCAAACCATGGATCTCCTTCTTCTTGCAGTCGCCGCATGGTCATGCTGCCGGGGGTGTCAGGCAGGCTTCGGGCCTTGGCTCGTCTACCTTCGTTGAAGCAAAATGGCTATGTTTTTGATGATTATTGTTGTTGTTGTTGTTGTTGTTGTTGTTGTTGTTGTTGTTG
>DF239204.1:4361-35308 GCA_000507305.1 Breviolum minutum Mf 1.05b.01 | reverse complement strand
TGGTTGTTGTTGGTTGTTGTTGGTTGTTGTTGGTTGTTGTTGGTTGTTGTTGGTTGTTGTTGTTGTTGCATCGGCAGAGGCGAAGCTGCGAACAACCCAATAGACTCCAGTAGAACCCGAAAACGACTTTTTTTCGGGCAGTCAGTGAAGTTCTGCGCATCAAACTTTGAAAAACTAGACGTCCGATATGGGAAATCATTATCAGAGTTGTGGTCATGTGGGCGCAGCCTTTCTAATGAGGGCAGGTGGATCGCTAGAAATGTGTTGCAAAGATTCGAAACGGATACTGTATATAAAGTTAAGTGCCAACAAGAACACGCACTAAAGATACTGCGATTGATATACACTTACTTTACACTTGCTTGGCTTCGCGGCACCTTGTACACAAAAAAAAAATCTACACCAGGCGTCTTTTACACCAGAAGACCCTTACACAAGAAATCGTGTACCGTGTACACCAAAAACCTTTTGCCTAGAAGCCTTCAAATTCAAACCAAAAACCAGAAAGTTTTACGCCAAAAACACGGTACACCGAACGACTTGAACAGAATGTGAGGCACACCGGAAACCTTTTACACCAAAAAGTTCTTCCGCCAAAACTGCTCTTTCACCGGATGTTTCTTTTCACCGGAATGTTGACAGCAGGAACTTCCGACACTATTTTTTTTTACACCAGAAGATAATGAACACGAGGGACATTTTACACCAAAGAGTTTTTACACCAAAAGGTTTGTATACCAGAACCCTGCTACTGCAAAAACCTTTTAAATACACCAAACAACACTTACACCAGAGCGCTTAAACAAAGCCGGGCTTTTAGAGAAGATTTGAACCCAAAACCTTTGCACCAAAAACTATATGTACACCAAAACACTTGTACACCTCGCATTTTTTCCACCAAAGAGCTTTACACCAAAAACCGTTACAGTTACAGCAAACAATTTTTGCACCAAAGAGCTTTACGCCGCACACCGTTTACACCAGAAGCCTTTTCCTCTTACACGAGTTACACCAGAGGCCTTTTTGCACCACAAGTTCACACCAAGGTACCTTTACACCAAGGTACCTTTACTTTCTCAAGCGTTTGCACCAAAGAGCCACCAAAGAGTTTTTACACCAAAACATACCAAACAACCCTCCCAAAACCAGAGGCCCACCAAAGAGCTCTTACACCACGAGACTTTTGCACCAGAAGGTTTTACACCACTTTGACAACAGAATATGTTTACACCAAAAAAAAATCGACCAAAAGAGTTTTCCCACCAGAACCATTTGCACCAGAGGCACTTCACACCAAAGACTTTTTGACCTTTTGCACCCAAAACCTTTACAGCAAAAGATTTTTATACCACAAAGGTTTTACACCAAACAGTTTTTAAACCAGAACGCGTCTACTCCAGAAACCTTTTTCGCCAACGAGCTGGTACACGGAGGCGATACTTCAAAGAGTTTCCCAACAAAAAAAAAATGTGCGACCGCAAACTCATGGAATTGAAAAGCCCGATCCTACTTGGCAGTACAAAAGCACACTCCATACACAACCGCAGCGGCGAAATGCAAAGCAAAAAATGATTGCGCATGCCAGCACCACCCCAAACCTTCGGAAAAAAGTACTCGTACTAGCGCAGCGTTGGAAACACAGTGAAATCATACACCACAGCACGAATCAGCGCAACCATGGATTGCGAAACTCAATGCAGCGAGCGTGCATAGTAATACGCACACCCAAACAATGCTACCATGGAGCGCAAACATACAATGACGCTCCCCACCCCGGCCCAACATTGCATGCTACAAAGTAATCACACTCATGCCTGCGGCAAAATTTTCCTACGTACGTACTACAAGATCCCACAGAAAACTGGCCACGACTTAGTGCAACTTGCTACCTGCAGCCGCGGTCAGCAGCCATCCTCAGCAACCTTCCTCACGGCCATCCTCAACACAAATCCCGCGCAGTCTTCCTCAGCAAGCATCTCCAACAAGCATTCTCCGCAACCATCCGCAACATCCATTCCCAACAGATATTATCAGCAACCATTTCAACAGCTTCAAGGAAACAGCAAGTGACGAGCAGCCATGAAAGGGGCGCCATCCCCACCACTCAGAAATCGTGAAGGAGCTGCCAATATGTTGCTGACAGGGTTCGTGGTCATCTATTTGGTGTCATTGTGTTTTTGATCGGCCTCGTGGTCCAAATGATACGGTTGCTGTTTCAGTTGGTGGTTAGCTCTTGCACATCATGGTAAGACGATGTAAGACGTCAGGTAAACGCGTAGTGTTGAAGCACTTTTGAAAAAGGTTGATCCTTGTGCCATAAAAGAATAGCTGACGAACGTGGTGAAAAACGCGCAACATTATATACGGCGAACGATCTTTGCCGCAACAATGTTTTCCAAAACTCGTTGGCGCGCAATTTCTTCGTCGAAGCATTCATGGGCACAAATCTTGACATTGATGATTCTGGTACAAACACTTGCGTTGAACCCAGCCGATAGGGACTACAAGAAAACAAACAAATCATGCAGTTTGCGGTGGCAACGCCAATGTTTTATTTCCTATGCCTTACTCAGTTTGCAGTGGCAATGGGGTGAATGAGGTTTTATGAAGCGAGAAATTGAAATTGATGAGTGCTATACACAAATGATGGTTGGGGGAAGGTTGTCGTTACAAGTGGCCTCCAAAGCGAAAACACTGGATGGATGTTCGGGCTCAATGGGATGACTGTTGTGTACTTGGAGGATCCAACTGGTGCCGGGCGACGCTTTCAATGTACGAACACAGGATTCTGCGAAACTCTTCTCCAAGGTTTGCTTGCAACGTTTGACGTCACCATTACCAACGATGATGATGATGATGATGATGATGACAATAACATGCGTAACATGGACAATTGGACATTCGAAAGTGCTCGCGGCCGTCGAAGACGCATAAACGTCAGCATGTGCACACAGGAGACGCGCTTTACTTCGGCACATGCCGCATGCAACTTAGACTTTGGTTCGGACCATCATGCAATGACAGTTTCTTTCGGTTAACGTGTCCGACGGAGTGGAAAAGAAATGTTTCCTGCGGGTCATGCTTCGGACGCCTTGCCATGAAGTTGCAAATCAACCTCTCGCTGATGATTCTGCAGAAACGTTGGAACCTTTGTTCCATGGTGACCCTTCGCCTCCCATGACTATGCCTACACACCGAACCACCTTGGACCATGGCAGCGTTGAAACATGTTATATCTCGCTTGACGGTTAACAGAACTGGCGATAATGTGGGGTTTGTTGCACAATTTTTGCAACATTCGCCAGATGACTTTTTGAACACCTTGCTTCACGTAATGACCCAAGTGCTCATAAGTGGAAACGTCCCACCTTCCTGGCAAATTACGCTTTTCAAGATGCTTCCGAAGACCAGCGCATCAAAGGCCGCGTCTGACTTCCGCCCTATTGCGAATGTAGGTTTTGCAAATTGTTTTTCCATACCTCATGTTGGGACGCATGCACGGTTCGCTTGATGCAATGCAACCGGAAGAACAAGATGGTTTTCGGCAGGGAGGACGAATCGAAGAGCATCTTTTTCCTGCCAACATTTGGTTGCAAAATACATTGGCTGCAGGTGCACCATTTTGGGTCCTCAGCCTGGATCTTTCCAAGCATATGACAAAACTGATAGGAATGCATTATGGTCTTCGTTGAGAAAATATGGTCTTCGTTGAGAAAACATGGAATCTCGGAGCCTTTGATTTGGATATGGAAATGTGTGTACTATGGTCAGACAGGAATAGTCAGAGAACGTGATGTTGACAACTGTCGATTTGATATTCGTGGTGGTGTGCATCAAGGATGTGTACTTAGCCCCTCGTTTGTTCAGCGCGGTGATGGAAATGGCCTTGTCCTCATGGCGTGCGGAAACGGAAGCACAAGGATTGTCCCTTGAAGATGGCCTCAAACCAGTGTTGGACCTACGAGTTCCCGATGACACACTGGTATTCTGTACAACATTGGACAAGGCGTGCCTTTTGTTGGATGAGCTGGTTGCGTCGCTTGCAGAGGTAAGTTGGACATTAAATGTGAGGAAAACAAGGATTTTTACAACCCAAACCCCACAACAGTTACGAACTCTTGGTGGGGTGACGGTGGATTTTCTAGACCGTGCTTCTCCACACAAATGGCTCGGGTGCTTGCTCCATCCTGCAAGGTACCATGATGCACACGTTGCTCTCCATCTTTAAGCAGTTTCACAGGCATTTGATGTAAACCGATGCATTTTGACTGATCGACATGTATCGTTCGCGCATAGATTTGGATTCGGACTGCGAAATGCCCGAGGATGGATGATTGCTCATCGGGCGGCCCGGACTGAATTCCTTGTGCAAAACAGATTGGATCCCCAGGTTCGTGTTGACGATAGTTGGACCTGTCGCCGTCCAATCGATGGTCAGGTAGTCCAAATTGACACTATTTTCTACACTCGAGACTTAACGCTGGTGATGGGCAAGTATGATCATAGTATGCCGGTGGGTCTGGACCATCCGCGCGCGCCTTGCACACTACCATCCCACTGCTTCAAGATGCAAAGATTTGCGAAAATTTTTGCCCCGACCCAGTGGAAAACATGGTGTTGTGCAACCTCCCGAAGATGTTTTTGCATGCATGCTGGAGGGTTTGTTTGCTGGTCCGATTTAACATTTGGCCAAGCCGAACGTTCTGACTGAACCGTTGTGGAACTTGGCGGAGCTGCATCGCGCGGTACTTCGGTTGAAAATGCATATGTGGGGATGATGTAGGTTTCACAGCGGAGGTATTAAAACATGTTCCAGCAGAATTCTGGGATCATTTGCGGTCGGTGTACAATGATACCTTTCATCACGCCACTGTGCCTCGATCATGGTGTTCAATTTATTCAACATGTTGCCCAAATAGGTGCGACCAACACTGGTTACTGATTTCCGACCAATAGCTAACATCCGCTTGTTTGACACGGTATTTGCATGTATTGTTTTGGAGAAAGAATTGAACAGCAACTTGATGACCACCAAACGGAGGAACAACACGGCTTTCGTCGTGGGAAACGCATTGCAGAACACCTCATGACCGCAAATGCCTTCCTGGGCAAAACTTTGGCTGTTGGTACTCTTGTGTGGGTTGTAATTTTAGATTTGAATGTGTCCATTGGCCAGCACTTTGGAAAGGCTTGCATGAACAAGACATCTCAAAACACATGGTTTGGATGATTTGAAAAATATATGACGGGCAATTTGGAGAAGTCATTGGATCGTCAGGTCGAAGCAGCAAATTCAACATCACCGGTCCCGAATTTGTTGTGGTTGGTATTGGAAACTGGCGTCTCATATTGCTGGCGTATTCGTAAAACACTGTTCCAAGTGCTTCCCAAAACTCACCGTGCTCGCGTCCCAGCTGATTTTCGGCCCATTGCAAACCTACGCCTCGTACAAAGTTTTTGCTTATTTGGTGCTTGGTCGGATTGAGGCGACGCTGGAGCAACGCCAGCCTGAGGAACAGCATGGATTCAGGAGCGGTCGGAGGATTGAAGAACATTTGTTGACAGCAAACATAGTCATTGACAAAACTTTGTTGGCAAATGTTCCTTTTGGATTCCGAGCCTTGACTTGAGCAAAGTACAGTTTCTTGGAAGTCAGCAAGATGTGTCAACTAGCAGAAAGAAAAAGAGGAAGCAAGTCGAGGATACCCCTGCTTGCACATAGTTGCCGATCCGAGCATTAGACCTTGACTATTTCCTGCTGAAGACGAAGTGAGAGCCGGGGATGTGTAGATAGCCGTGAGAGCCTGAGCTTGTCTCACCCTTTCATTTTGATCGGTCTTGGACATACTTTTGTGTTTTTTTGTGTTTGTGGCGGGGGGGTTTGTTCTGTTTGGTTCGGTCTATGATGTCCTTGACCTTTCCGTAGTTTCTTTTGTCTACCTAAGCCAACTCATTACTCGGCACAATGACTGCCACTATCGTGATGATGAGCGCAGCATAAGTCCAAAAAAAAAAACTTGAGCAAAGCTGTCGATCGGGCTAGTTGGGCCTCACTATGGGGAGGTTTACTACGACATGGGGTTTCACAACACTTGGTGTGGGCACTGCATTTTTTTTTCCTTGCTCCTTTTTCCGCGTGAGTCTCTGACCAGGACTGTTTTACTGGTCAGTCTCCAGGCTGCCGGGGCTCCTTAGGAGCGGGCTGGAAGGCGGCTGGGAGCATTGGCGTGGAGGGGTGCTTCGGCGAGCACCTGGCTGAGGGTGGGCTGGTTTCGCTCCACGTTGGCGTGGTTTGAGCAATCTTGGGCGAGCAAGCTGGCCGCGAAGGCGTGCTTGGCGGCATGGCTGAGCGAAGCGGTCCATCGGGAGATGAGGGCTGCTGCTAGGGATGTTTGCAAAAGCGGTGGGGCTTGTCGTGCTTTGGCTTGGGCCAATAGTTTGACAAACAGACCAGGGTTGTGTCGATTGCTGGTTGCGTGCCACCCCATAAGGTGAGGCCGTTCGCGATCACCTCGATGCGGCCGTCATCGGGGCGGGTGGAATGTTCGATGTTGAGGTTGGTCAGTAGTGTGTTGGTGGTGACTCGGGCTCCGGCCTCCTGGCACATCCTGGCTGTAGCTCGTTCCAAAGGCCCTGCTCGGTTCCGTAAAATCCCGGATTGGGGACAGGCTGCGCGGTGCTCGCCGTAAGGGTCAAGAGCGCGACGGCACCGGCAGTGGCTGGCGGTTAGGGGAATAGGGAGCCGAAGGCGGCGGAGGAGCAAGATCCTGAAAAGGTGACTCTCGTAGGTGGTGTCTGCGTGGTACGGGATGGTGGTGAATGGTCTGCTTGCATGTGGGCCACGTTAGGACTCCAGGAGTGCTTGGCTTGCGGGGTCCAAACAGGAGTGGAGTTCGGCTTGGAAAGTAGTGTGGCATGCGTTTGCAGCGCCTTGCTGCCACCCCTTCATGATGTTGGGTCCTTCATGTGCGTGTGGGTCTGGAGGTACTGGTTGGTTGTTCATGAGTTGGTCCCAAGCGGGTGGTTCGAAGCCATGTTGCTGGAGTTGGGCGGCTGCCTCTGCAGCTTCTCGGATGGATGGCGGCGGTTCCTCGCTTTGGAACTGGTGGAGGAGGGTGGCTGCTTGTTGCGGGGCTTGTCGGCCCAGAACTTGTAAGGCATCTGCCCATGACGCCCAGTAAGCTGGCGTTGCGAGTATGCTGGCCGATGTGAGTCCGAGACCTCCGTACCGGAGTGGCAGGTGGGCTGTGGCAAGGGCGGTAGCGGGTGGTGGGTTGCAGTCGAGCATTTCGGCCAGGCAGCCAGCAACGGCTGCATCGTGGTCTTGAGCAAACTGGTGGGTGACACTGGGGGGGGAGCATGCGGAGTTGGTAGTTGCACCTGGGGCTGGCACAGTACAGAAGCAACAACCATGAGGCTTGAAGGTCTTGGAGGTGGGGTAGTTGTTGAAGGAGTGTGTTGTGTTCTGTTTGAAGTTGTTGGAGATGATGTTGTTTGTATTCCCTGGTTCCAACTGGGGCGCCAAGGACGGTGATGCCTCGTTGTTGTGGGGGGAGCTGCATGTTGCCGACCCAAACATCTGACCCGAGACTCGTGATGTTGGCAGGCTGGTGTCCGGCGGTGTTCCATATTCTCGTTTTCCCGCTGTTAAGCCGGATGCTGGTGTGGGCTTCAAGGTGTTTTGCCAATAAGTCGTAAATGGCCCGGACTCGGTGGGGGGAGCTGACGGCGTAGACGACGTCAAGGAGGGCGTAAGGTCCTTCGCCTTCTTCGAAGTTGGTTTGGACAGCTTCCAAGGCTCCTTTTTGTCCTAAGGAAAATAGAGCCGGCATCAATGGATCGCCTTGCTCGCCTCCTTCGGCTTGTGTGATTGCGTGGGGTTGGCCATTGGTGTCGTGCCAAACATATGTGGATGGCTGTGCGTAAAACTGGCAACTGTTGGCATCTGGAACCTCCCGTAAGCCTTCGAGCATGCTGGTTCGGGAAATGGTGTCGTATGCGCCGATCCCGTCGACGGATAGTATGGTCTGGTTTGGGTGGGCTTCGGTGGCCGAGGTGAGGGCGTGGACGATGGCTTCTGTGCCAGCTCGGGTGGAGAGAGCGAACTGGTGAGGCATGCATGCAGCATGGAAGTGGCTGGCATACGTTTGTGCCAAGCATCGGGAAACCAGTCTGCGGAGGAGGTCGCCGATGACAATGCCCCGAACTCTGCCATTTGGTTTTTGGAGTGCTACTACCCTCCCCAGCCCGATGGCTTGGCTGACTTGGTGGGGAATGTTGGCTTTGGAAAGGCGTGTGGCCACCGCAACGAAGTGTTGTGAGGTCACTTCGTCGTCGATTCGGCTGTGAACCCGGAGGGGCCTGGTGCTGCTCCTTTTCTTGCTTTCCGGAGGTTGGTGAGTAGCTGAGTTGGTGGGAGGTTGGGCGGTGCTGGCGGATGGAATTCCGTGAGGTGTTGTGGGAACTCCTGGTATGGATGGGGTGGACGTCTGGCAGGGTCTCGAAATTCTTGGAGGGTTGCGTCGGTGCTAGGTGCTAGCGGCCCGGCGGAGAGGGCCTGGCGGGCGGCGGAGAGCTCGCCTTGATGCACTAGTTGCTGTGCTCTGCGTGTGCGCTGCTCACTGTCTGGTGTCTCTGGCGAGGTTCGGTGCGGGTCCGTTGAGATGTTGGCTCTCTGGGGGTTGGCGGCTGCGGCCTGGCGGAGGAGGGCTGTCCATTCCCCTTCCTGGAACTGGGCTATGCGGAGGCGCCAATCTGGTTTGGAAATCGTTCGGATTCCGGGCGGTCGGTGGAGCAGCATGCGGGGCAGTAGTAACCAGAGTTTCCACAATCGCAGGGTTTGATCAGCGGTGGTGGCCTGGAGGATCGCTTCCAAAGCGAACTGCATAGCTTGGCGTATCCGTCCTCTTAAGAACGTGGGAGGGCTTTGAAGCCCGATGAATTTTTTCATCAAGGTTTCTTGGAGGTCGACTTCGTCGGGGGAGTGGAAAGCTGCCGTGCGGCGCTGGTGATGCGTTTGGTTTTGTCTTTTTTTTGGTCATCTGCACCGAGTTGTTCGGGTCGCGTTTGTGGCGCGGGGGCGCGGGGTTGTTGATGTCCGTTGTGGTGGTGATGGTGTGGCGGCATGAGAGGTGCTCGTGCTTGAGGTGGATGCGGTGGAGGTGGAAGAGGTGTCGCCGGGTGAGTCGCTGGTGTCGGTCTCGCTGGCGTCGTTGTTGGGGGCGTCTTGGTTGGGAATGGCCGTGGTGGTTGTGGGTCGGGTGAGGTGGTCGGAGGTGGTGTGTTGAGGCTGCCGCCACCGATCTGCAAGGCTAGCAGCGGAGGATGCCTGTCTATCACCCAGGTAATGTTGTAACAATGCTTCCTGAGCGGTTGCTGGTACGTATCCGGTGGGGTAGGCAACGACATTTAAGACCCATGGGAGATGGACGTGGCTTCGTGCGGGTTCGAGGGATCCTGCTGCGGCTAGCTGCTCTAAGATTGCTCGCTCGGCGGCGGGAAGTTGGTGACCTGAATCGGCTGCCATCTGTTGGGGTGTGGCGAGTGTGTTGTGGAGGTCGCGCCAAGGGATTCGCGGTGCCGTTCTGAGTGCGTCGACGAAAGTTTGCCACTCGTGTCCGGCGTGTGGATGTGCTCGCCATTGCTGTTGGGTTTGTGCTTGGAGCCTGTTCCCCCCAGCAAGAAGGAGCGGCACGAAGAACCAGGAGTTGGCATATGGCACGACTTGGTGTTGGTTGGGGGGCCCCTGGCTGTACCATTGGCCGGTATGAGTGCGTTGGGTTGCTCTTGCTGTTGTTGGTGGTGGCTGGCTGTTGGAGCGTTAAGTATTTGCGTGGGCTCGCATAGAGGATGTGGGGCGGGTATCCCCTGCTGCACACCCAGCCCCTTTCGTTTTGCCGTAAATCTATGGCCAATCTGCGTGGTCCATGGGTGGGGCAATGAGGTGCTGGTTCGGTGTGTTGCATGGCGCGGTCTTCTGGTGTGAGTGTGTTGTTGCACCGGAGGCAAGCCCACTCTGGTTGCCATTGCTGTGTGGTTTGGCCGAAGGTCGGTGCCCATTCCATGTGTCGGGCCGGCAGTTCTCGCCACGATGTGTCGTGCTCTGGGTGCTCGTGATCGATAAGAACTAAGCGTGGGCAGCAGAGTGGGATCACATGGCTGGTGCTGGGGGTGCTTCTACGTGGTGCGTTCTGGTGTTATATGGTGTTTCTGGCACCATCCATGGCACTTGGTGCATGGAGCGTGCTTGTTCCATTGCTACGCCTCCCTCTCGCGTCCATGGTTGTCTGCATGTAGGGCAGGCGGGTCGCCCCTGGTGCGACACGTGTTGGATTGCACATTGGTGATTTATTGGGAACAGAACGGCTAAATCATCACCAGACAGGATACCAGTCGTCGAGAATTCGACATCAAAGCTGGCGCGCGGCAAGGTTGCGTTCTCAACCCCAGACTGTTTTCATGTGTATTGGAAGTGGCATTGAAGAAATGGCGCGAAACATTGCAAGATGGTAGTTTGGGCTTCGGCGACGGCGGTATCCCATTGTTGGACCTACGATTTGCTGATGACACTTTGCTGTTTGCGACACCTTCCGTTGAAGCAGCCCGGATGGTGGATGCATTGGTGACTTGTTTGAAGGAGGTCGGTTGGGCGTTAAATGCTTCCAAAACTACGAGTCTATCAACGCAAGCGCAGCCAGGCAAAACAGTGACAACTCAAAACGGTCTGGAAATGGAAATTTTGGATGCGACTGAGGCGCACAAATGGCTGGGATGCTTGTTATCAACCTTGAACGCTGGCACAGAGAAGCTGACTCGGACCTCCGACTGCAGGCTACATCAAGGGCCTTCTATGCGAGCAAATGGATTTTGTGTGACAAAAATGTTTCCCTAAACTCTCGTATCGATTTTTTTGAGTCTGTGGTGACTTCGGCGGTCCGTTTTGGAGCTGGTCAACGGAAATTGTATAAATCTGAATTTCGAAAACTTGATGTGCATTGGCGTAAACTTCTACGTCAAGTCGCCGGGCCACCGGGAAGCATTGACTGGACTCAACCGTGGCACTCCATTTGGCACCAGTGGAACCAACGTGTTGCGGAACAAATGCAACCAAACGGTTTCGAACTTTGGTTAAACAGGTGCGTGCTTGATTATTGGAAATTTGTTCAGTATGTCGCGGTCTTGGATGACAGCCGGTGGCCGCAACGAGCACTGAAATGGAATGCTGGAGGTGGCAGGCGAGGACGATCTTTTGATTTATCGGATGCCCCTGTGACAAAACTCTGGGGTTTCAGTTTGCAGCCCAGGACAAAGCTCTCTAGCTACAGTACCTGCCGGACTTTGTCACATCTATGCATTTGGAACATATTTGTTAGGTCTCACCCCCTGTGCCCTAAATGGGTTGCCGCACCACGGCATACAGGTGCAAAGTCAAAGTTACGTTCCGGCTGCACTAACGCAAAATTGCAGCTGGAACGTAATGGATTCAAATTATGGACATGTAGATTCCTGGCGGAATACTGAAGATTTACAAACTATGTCGCTTTGTTGCCGGAAGACAGGTGGATCAGACGTGTGTTGGCTTGGCACCGACAACAGGGAAGACTAGGACGGGCATTGATGACTTGGATTCACCATTGCAACGTTTTGCCCGGTGGCAACATCTTGAAAATTGGATGTGGACGGCGCAAGCCACCAACTTGTGGCAACACTTTTCCACGATTTCTGCACTTTGATTCGGAAGTGTTGGTTTCAGACCCTGCACCCTCAATGCGGTGCCGACAGAAATGCAGGCGGGGAAAAAAAAACGTTCGACCATTGCTTGCGTGACAGTGGCAATGACCAAGCCATCTTCACCCATCCATCCATCTTCCCATCTCGGGTTATCCTCTCGGGCATTTCCCACTTACCGAAGTTTGAATTCGCGTGTGTGCCACGAGTGTGCTTGTCCAATCATGCCGTGTGCACACCCGTTTTCGTGCACCAGTCGGATTCCAAGGCAACACTCACGTGACCCACCTGTTCGGAGGCTAATTTGCAACATGCATCGCTATTTTCCAATGCTGTTTGAGGGACTGTTCTTCGCAAGTTTACACTTCATGTTGCTGTGCGGGTGCTACGGCTTTGCCATTCCAATGATGCAGAATATCATGCAACGGCGCGTGCCGTAACCATGCAGAATATCATGCCAAGGCGCGTCCACCAAGCATTTTGCAAAAACAACCTCAAGTTTGTACAAGTCACCCATCTGGACTGTTGTATGGCCAGCAGCAGGAAGGCAACGGGTGTAATGACCCAGTCAAGGAATCGAACCCGACCTGCGAGACGAACCTTCTTGTCACACACAATCTGTTTGTGACTGGATTTGTTTACCGGAATGTCAATGTGCAAATGCGGAAGAATGTATTGAAACTGCTCATGCAGAGCTCGTATACTGAAGCAACGGTTGCATGTATCGTGGTGTTGCCGTTACTGCTTCCGCGCGATTTCGCAAAGAAAATTGACCATCTGAATTTTCATCTTTTTGGGCCGCGGGTTGAATTTAGCCTGGGAAAATTTAAATGCGAATGGTTTCATGGATATCCTCCGACATCATGAGTCACAGATGTTGAAGTGGAAGGCATGTATGAAACCTTGCGGGTTTTATTGGGCAAATGTCCGGCAAGCGGCGATTTTCCTACTATCGGTGGTGATCTCAATGCATCGATTAGCATACTGCCGGATGGGACAAACGTTTTTTTTCCGTCTGCACCTTTTACCCGAAAGCGTCCTTGGCTCAGACTGCGACATTGGTCATCCTCCAGGAACACCATGAGCACGAAGGGCAAAATTCCAGTGCCCAGATATGCTTTGGAAGGTGCGGGAACTCTATTGGGAGGAGGGTCTGGCCAGGTTTCCGCCAAAAGTTGGCTCCAGTTGGGGGATTGGCTTCCGTTGTAGAGATGTGGTGTGGCTTCGCCCAGCAAGGCGGCTGCGAAGAGGTCATGGCTGCACGGGTAGCAAATATGGACAGGACATTACCATGGCATGAGATTCTTCAGATCTGGGAAGGTTATGGCTTGGCAACCAGAGGGGCATAGACGCATTGGCTGCCCAGAAAATTGTTGGGAGAGTATGATCACAATTTTTTGTCGTTTGAAGCGCCTGCCTTCATGGGAAGTGGTTGCTGTGGATGCAGACTTCTGGAGTTGTATGCTGCCACAATTTCGCGGATTCAATTTGCTCAACGTTCTTTGACTTGTATATACGGAATGAGGATTACAGGGTTGACCTTTGGCCGTTGCGGCCGTTGACCGTTCTTGGTGCCACATGACCTGCAATCAACAGGAATTAAACTTATCATGCACATACCTGCATGCGACAGGCTGTATCCTCGAATCCTGACTGTCTTTGATGCGTGGTTTCCCGGCGGCATGCGTGGGACTTTGCCGCGCCAGTTTGCGATGGAGATGCCACAGTTTTTCGTGAGTGGGTGGCAATGACCGTCGCATATATACGAGTATGCTTGACCACTGCAATCATGTCTGGTAGCACGGTGTGTTTACGCATCCCGTGCCTTGCGTGGGCCGCGCCCCCATGGCGCAGAAACCGTTCAGTTCATTTTGTTGCAACTAACCACCTATCTTGCTCACAGCTTACACTCCACATTGACATGTGCGGGTGGGAGGAGTGTTCTGAGCACTCCCTGGGCAACACCTCACAACAAAGCATGTGTCCGATCAGCCGATGTGGCTCGTGTTTTTTCTTATTTCCTATCAAAAAGCGCCCGTCAATAGCCTTGTGTCATCATGCATCTTTTCGTGCACTGGGTGTGCCAATCACCACATCATGTCATGATACCACCCCATTCTGTACAAAACGGCGGCACGGCGGTTCTTATCATTATTTGCAAGACCTTAAGGTCGTCTGCAGAGGACAGAACCCGGTGAGACGCACGACTGCGAGGCATCAGGCTGAACCACATCCAGCAACATCGTGCCCGAAGGACGCCGTGGAAAAGGATGAAGCAGGACATTACAATACGCCGCAGGCCAAGCAATATCCAGTTGCTTCGGGCGACACAATCGGCCTATGATCATCTGGTGGCCACGCACGGCCGTCGCTGTGTTCGTAGGCCCCGAAACCACATTGACGCTAACTTTGACAAGTGGTTCGCATGGGCAGTACGGGACATTAGAGTACTCCGGAATGGAACGTCGCTGCCTGCTGTAAGTTTGATGCATTGGGAGCGAGGCAACTGCCTCTACGCCATGGTAGAAACTGCGGTGCTAGTATGTCATGTTGCGTGACGTTCCCTGATCCGTGTACAGTCACCACATCGCCCCAACCTGCCACGTCCAAGATTCCACGCAAAGAGACGTTTAACTCACCAAAATCGTCCAACAGTGCCACCTTGTAAGCGAATTTCCTGCATTCGATCATACATATGTCGGTCCAATTGGATTGTACCAAGGCCACTGACATCCAAATCCGCCTCTCTGTTGCCAATCTGTGATGTTGATAGCAAGCAACCAAACCATTTGTTCCAGACTTTCCTTGGTTTTCAATATTTTGTTTGGTTGCGTCGCGGTTGTGTTGTCTTGAAACGCCTAATTGTAGCAGAACTTTGTGCGAACAGGTCACCAATGTATCCGCGATACTCACACGTTCGTTGGCACACTTCAAAATAATTATGTCATCAGCAAAGTGCACAGTGCAAATCTAATAATGGAATATTGTACCGCGGTCGCGAAGGTCCAAACCGCCATCCTGCAGTTGTTCGCGCCATTGCTTAATGCCAGTTGTAACACACGCGAAAAAAACAAAAAAAAACATCCCGTCATGATGCCGCCATACTTTGTACAAAAAGAAAAAAACCCACGTCATACTCCCGTCGGACATTGTGCCAATGGAACGAAAGCACCATCTCAGACTACCACTAGACTGTGTACAAAATAGGAACCACGACGGAATGGAATGGCCGGGGACATTTTGCGGGACGTTTACGGCTCCCATGATGCATGGGAAACTGATAGATTTTCCCTCTCGCCTTTTTCCCGCAGGGCTTCGAACCCTACCCGTTTTAGCTACGTTCTCTATGACACGAACGTTTCCCGGACTTCACAAGACGAGTTTGACGGTTTAATGGTGACATCGGTTCTCGGCGAGCAAAACCACGGCAAACTTTACAAACCACACCTTCAAAAACCAACGGCCATAAGTTCCTGCGACCAGTTGTAAGACCCACAGACTGATTGGACCTCCCCTTGGCATAAAGTTTTGGAACGATGGAGCGGGCAAGCCTTGGAACTAATGCAACAGAACGTTTCACACTTTCGTCCGAGAGGTGCAAGATACAATACTGGAAATTTGCGCAAGAGGTCCACTACTGGATGACTCTCCTTGGGTTAAACGTACTTTGACATGGAATGCTGGAGTAGCAGACCGGGACAATCTCTTAGGTCGCGCCCGGAGTTGACTTGTGGTTGCAGTACACCGAAAACTTCATCAATTTCTTGCGTTTGCAAAACACGTGCTGGGTATCCGGAACTGGTCGCTGCTCGAATGTAGCGACCCCCTATCGGCTTGGGAACCGCGAATGAGAACACTGGCCTTCTAGCTACATCGCACACCGCGAACTTTTGTGTCCATCCTCTGTCACGGTGACCTCGAGGAAAACGTAGCCTCCAAAAAGATGTTTTGAAAATCCAGAGCTTCATCTCCCCACTCAAGGACGAAGTTCCGTAACGTATCACTTTTTCACGCCACGACTACACTTGTTGTCTTGAGTCTTGATAATGTTCTGTTGAAGCACGACTAATGCTGAAAGGTCATCAGAAGACGCGAGTCACCTCGTGATGGGGATAATCCTGGTTGATGGGGCGTCCAAGGTCACGATCCACCGTTTTTGGCGGCGGCCACAGAACAACTGCATGGGTGACACCAAGTCAGCTGTCGTTTGCGTGAGGATTTAGATAGTGTGTCCAGTGTGTCCAAACTTTGCCCCAACACTTATACCCTAGCTAGTGTTTCTACATACAAATATGTGGAAGTTTGATGCATACTAAGACGTATGCATACATGCTTGTATGGTTGTACGGTTGTACCCATAGTTTTCCATCAGTCCGCCTGCAGTGCCCCAACTCGGGTGAGCTTTAAACAGGAATGAGGCAGCCGTTTATCGTTTGCGAGATTCGGCTAGATTCAGTGCATCTCGCAGTGGCGATCAGATCGGTTGACGGCTACGGCGAACTTCAAAACGGATCGAATCATTTTCCACAGCCCTTGGACACTGCATCTTTGGGAAATCTGCTCTTTCATCATTGGTTAGATGAAGGATTTCCTGCTGGACAATTGCATATCAAATCATCAGAACTAGAACTCGTCCCAAACAAGCTCAATTCTTCGCCTCGCAAATCACCCGCTGGTCCTTTCGCTCCTCAAGCGTTGGGGACTTGTGAGAACCTCCCCCCGAACCTTTTGCTTCAAAGTCATTCTTTTCCCGGCAAACATGTTTCATGTGAAAAAACCAACCAGCCGACCATGTCCTTGTCTCGCAGTGTCAGTGCGTTAAGAAGACTCGCCAAGTCCTAAGGTGTCGTCAAACATCAACGAAAGCTGCAGAAAAATCCCTGATGCTTGCAGCGGTGGCACACTCGCACTGTCCAAGCGACATTCCACTGTACCTGTAACAGAAGTCACGATCAAAGTGGCCTGCAGGGTTCATCTGTAAACACCCTGCATTTAAATTGGTATACATATATGTGTTTGTTATGTATGTATATATATATATATCTCTAATATGCATGTATGTGTATATACCAGTAATACTGCACGAGGCGGTGGGGGAAGTTTCCAGAATAGGAAACCTATAGGAGAGATTGGTTGTTGTCAATCACGGATGACAAAGCAAAAACACTGACAAACTGTGCAACTGTTCAATTGACTAACTGAATAATTGACTACTTGATTATAACTGACGAACTGACTAATTGACCTACTGACTGACTAACTGACTAACTGACCAACTGACTAATTGACTACCTGACTATCTGAGTAACTGACCAATTGACTAACTGACTAATTGATTAACTGGTTGATTGACTTGCAAATGTGCTTCGCGCCACCACGGCGTGCCATTTTTCGACATCTGAACTTCAAAAAGCAGCCCGAACCCGTGAGTTTTTTTGGCATTTTGACTTGCAAATGTGCTTCGCGCCACAGCAGCCTGCGACTTTTCGACATCTGAACTTCAAAAATGGGTCCGAGAATGTGGTGTTTTGTGCATTTTGACTTGAAAATGTGCTTCGCGCCACAACGGCGTGCCATTTTTCTCGTCTCTGCTGAACAGCTACCTCCGCACCCGCCGCTTTAGCGAGCCTACTTTTCGAACATCCGGAACCACGAATCATTGAAAAAACACAGCATTTCGCGCGTGTTTATCTTCTTTCTATAGTGACTTTACTCGCATGTGGATCGTCTTTCTTCTGACTTGACTTCTCTACTCTGCTTTTCAACTGTCCATATTGTCGGAAGTTAGACTTCTAAACTGCCTTCGACTATATCAGTGCAGATGATCAACTGATGTTAATAATATGTATCACATACAGTATAGAATATATATATATATACTCTGTATATAACCATGTATCACACTGTATATGAGACGACCGAGGATTCCATTTATGTTTGACCCAAGTTTGGGATGAAAGCCCACCATACTCTCTGATTGCCTGTCAGCACCATGACTTGCTTGCCATCACAGCACCAAAGAATGGGGAGACTGTGCAGTAAGCATACCCCTCTTTTCATGATTCCTAGTTTTCCAATCTCATGCTAACTGGCATTTGAGTTGGCGCAGCCAGTAATTTAGAGAAAACAAAGCATTCAGACTTCGAGCCTGTTGCTGTATCAAGGGTTGTTGTATGATCCTACTCAACAAAACGACGAGAATTACTCATCATCTGACTCTCAACAAAAAGGCTGCGGGACTTCACTCTGTAAAGAATGAAAGTAGCCAATTTCATTATGACCCGATGTCCATGCAAAATAACCGATATACAGGAAGTCTCACCATACTGTATCCTCATACACCAGTCAACTAGAAATGAAGTCTCATGATGCGGAAGCATCTTCAGCACAAGGATCGCTTCTGAAAAGGTTAGAAAAGTCTTTATTCAAAAGCACAACCAAATGGTGGAAACCGAAACAGTTCAGTTCTGAGTCTGACATCATCTCCATTTCGACTCACATGCAAATCTTGTTTCACCACAGCCACATGAGTCGAAATCACTCAACTCCTAGATCCCCGTGTGGTGCCACCAGGGGGGTAGGAGCCCTGCCAAAATAAAATAAAAATAACCATGGCCAACCCCCCGTAACACCAGCTCACTATAAAAATCATGGTGCCTGACCCCTTTCTTCCAAGAATTTCCACAAATAAATTTGTGAAATAAAACAAAGTGAAGCCGACCCCCGACTTTCAAATATAATCCAAGGCCCTCAGCCTCCTTCAAAACTTACAAGACTTTCAAAAAAGGAAACCTATGAAAAATGCTACTATATACATACCTAACAATATACAAATATGCCATTTATAAAAAAATATACTTTTAAATTGAAAATCAAGTATTCAATCCTTAAATGTTGGTTTGATAAACCCCATGCCTTAAAATAAAATCCAAGGACCCCAAGGTCCAACATCTTCAAACATGCTCATTCCCTGGCATCACTGGGCTCCAAATAAAGTGGGATCTCATGTTCAAGGTGCCAACCCCTTTTTACACCAAGAGTCCTACTATGCTAGGATACATGAGATAAAAATAAAACAAAATAAGTAGTCGAGAACAATTTCATTTGGGGGCCTAGCCCCCCCAATTTCAGTGACTAGCATGGCACGGGGATCTCCTAGCAGATCTGGGAGTTCAGTCTCTCGCGTGGAGGACCACTTCCAGCCCCCACACAGGGGAAGTTGAAAGCATCCAGCACTTGACTTTAAGCATTTTGAAGTGATTGGTGATTTTGGATTGAATGACAATACACTTCCCAACAAAAGCTCAATAATGGATTATAGCTGTAACATAGTACAACAAGATGCACAGCTTCACTTGGGCAACTTAAATACGTTGTAATTGTCGTGGCTGGTATGTCTGGTTGCACGTCTTCGATGCAACCCACCCGCTTGGGTCCCTATTCCCTGCGCTCTTAGAGTGCCTGTACTTGCATTTTTGAAACGCAAATTCTTCCTTCACTGGAAAACTTGCAAAGCTTTACATCTTCATTCTCTTTGCATATCGTTGCATCTATCTTTGCATCTTGCTGCATCTCTTCAGGGAAAGGAAGTGCCACCAGCTGCAATGTAGCCAGCCATGTTGTCCTTCAGAAATCGGCGCCCAAAAGTGCTTCAATCATCATTAGCCTATCTACATCAGCTATCCTGAAGCGCCCCCCCACCCCAACTCCTGCGGAACAAGGGCACCAATTGGAAGAATATCAAAGTGTGGACTGTGCGAATACAAATGGGCCTCGCAGTAGGTCCAAAACGCTTGTAGTGAAACTGCTGTATCTCTCCCGCATGACAGATAAACAAACTCCAAAGGCCTGCCACTCATTGTCAGAAAAGAGCTCTTGCGGCTTGCGCAAAGTCTTTTTAAATTCACCGTGCCTGGCATGAAAGAACGGGTCTCAGGTGTCCGCAGATCTTTTCCAAAATATCAACCAACAACAAACATGAGGCATCAAGCCATACATACGGCGTATAAACTCGACAGATCTGCGCATCCACGATGTCAGTCAATGGCCCTCTTCCCACAGTTGTCCAATGAGGAGAGTCACCGGGCATCCTGCAGTTCAACAGGAGAAAGCTTATTTGTCTTGCGGACTAGACACTGCTGGTCAAATTGGGTGCGTGAAAAGTGCCTATATTGCACAAATCGCCACTTCGGGCTGTGCGTGCCTGAGGCGAAGGCACGGCACAAATGGCACAAATCACCCAAAAAAAAACACGACAGGACGATGTCATTGGGCCGGGGCCTTCAATGTGGACGTCTCCCTCAAAAGCAGTGCCAGGCTCATAGCCATCTATCGGCTTCCAATGGAACTCTGCCTGCAGAATTGGTTTTGCCAAAAGCCAATTAAAACTTAAACTCCAAACCTCAAAAGCCCTAAAATAAACAAAGTCTTCCAGATTGGCCTCAAAATCATCATAGATTATGTCCAGGAAATTCAAATGAATCCCCGATTTTTGAACCTCCTGGCCTTCTTGAGATGATAAGCGAGGCCATCACCTCTAGCTTTCACAAAGGCCTCCTTCGCGGACCAAAATCGAGAAAAGGCCTGGAAGCGACCAAGGGACTCGACCCAATGATGACAGAAGCGACCAAGGGACCCAATGATGACCAAGAAAAAACATCAGTTCTGTTTAAGATGGTACCTTTTATAACAAACATTTTGAGGATGGAAAATAGATGAAAATCAGTACATATCAACCGCTTCCAGTCACATTTCAATGGAATCTATGATTGATTTTTGTTCCCGCCTCGTACTCCCTGTCCAGGCAAGGGCCATGCGTCTTGACGTACTCCCACTCTTTGAAGGTCAAGTTGTCCTGTCACATCTTCGTCTATGTACATATATAATATATGTAAATATATACATATATATAACATATAATATATAGAATATACATATATATGTATATATATACATATAATACATATATCATATCATACATTGTTGTACAATGACAATTACACATTATACATGGTGAATCCTCCTTCATGATGGCGTTGTGTTATGATGTCCATGCCGACCTTATTCGATTTAGAGGGCGAGCTAGCTGAATGGATTGTGACGAAGAATAAGTCCTTGAACACGTCGTGGAAGTCAATCGGGTCTCCATTTGTCTTCTTCCTTCGCAACCTTGAAATATGGGCTTATGGGCTGTCCCATTCAAATTTTATTCGAAAGACCGGCAAGTACAAAGCTGCCAGAACTCTGCAAAGCGCTCTTTCAATGTATCTTAGTCCTCTTGGCTTTTTAAGCTCTGGTATGAGCCCTCCCTGCTTCAGCAAAGAATGTGTTAGGCTTTCCAGCCACTAGCCTTACCTGGAGTGTCATTGAGAAGCAAACTCAGCCACATCAATGCCAGCGATCACGTGAGCTTCTGTGGCGCATACAACCTTGTTGGACTAGCCATTTCTATGAAGTGACAGACACTGGAGGAAGCAGGTCCACGAAGTGACCAAAGAAAATTGTATCAAGTGACCTTGCCCTTGCCCCCCTTTCAATTCCATGATTCAACATTACCCCAGTACCCAAATACAAATACAGCTACCAAAATTCTTGCTTTTGATTTGGCCAACAAATGCTTCAGACCAACACCAAGCTCGCTAAGGCCATAGCCCACTTGCCTTCATGGGAGCAGTTTACGTTCCAGTTGGGTGCCTGCCAGTCAGTGGTACATGGAGACCGGAGACCCCAACAAATCCAACTGTCCATGCCTCCTTTTCAGGTGGCAAAGGACGTGCCAAGAAAGGCTTCCTGAGTGATCCTCTCTGTATCACCGCAAGGCAAAAATAACACATGGCATTTTTGTTGCATAGAAATACGAAGAATTGCGCTTGGGCTTCAGACTGCCCCTTGGTTCGTTTGATCTCAATGCCATCGAAGTTGGTCTTATTCCTCAGCACCAACAACAGGGACCGGTTCAACCGGTGGGTGGATGTGCAAATAAGCTGCGAGTACCGGCAGTTTTGTATCTTGGTGACATGTGCCAAGCTTCAAGGAAGATGCGCTTGCTTGACCTCATTCTCAACTCATGAATTAATGAAGGTGTCAAGTCCAAATGCACCAGTGAGCAGAGAAAACCCAAGTGATGCACGTACCAAAAGTCGTGAAATCAAGGCTCGCTTCTGGTCATCCAGAAACTTAAACTTTAAGACCTGGAAATCGCTGTCTCATCTAGGTGGTTCCAACTTGGTGGCAGTAAACCTAGATGATTCATGGATTTGGGAGCGTCAAATTGGGAAGTCTCCCTCATACTCTTGGGTGAAAATACAAACATGCTTGCAACAGCACAGCAAAAGTGAGATATGAGACAAGACACAGTGACATCCCCACGACAGGATAAAGCAAAGAGAAAAAAATACCCGCTCAAAACATTCCAAAACCATGATTGTTGGAACAAACATGTCAGAGCTTCTTTGTCTCGTTCGTTCTTCTCTTGGATCAGGTTCAGCAAAAATTTAAACTCGCTGCCATCCTCAGGTGAGAAAAAGTCAGAGTACCAAAACAAATGATCTTATTGTCCTTGGCACTCCTTCAAAACAAAAAAAGCATGTCACAGCCAGCGGCCAATGATCCCCAATGATCACCGGGCATCCAAACAGCTCCACCAGCTGGTTTCCAAGTATCAATATTCACAGCCTGCACAAAACGATGAGAAACCCAACAGTTTCAAAGATATGACTTGCCAAGGACCACACCCAGCGATGTGTGTAGCCGGAAGATGGTCCAACAACCTCCTTGTGCTGGATAGGCAGCTTCAAAACCTTAGCTGCTCAAGCCAACTGAAACTGCCATGCTTTATCAGTTTATCAATCAAACTCAGAAGCCAACAAGTTTGCTCTCTTTAGGTGCCTCATCTCCTTCCTAGGAAAGCAAAGAAACCCAGCAAGTCCGAACATGCTGCACAACACCCTTTGCCTTCTCATCCTTCTTTATCAACAGCTCTTTGCCGCTGATCCGAAGACTTGCCCAGCCTTCCTAACAGCCGTTTTGCATGTTTTTTTCAAAAGGTCTGGTGGCCTGTGATTTGGTCCAACCTTGGGACCAGTGCCAGTGATTTTCTGGTAATGAAGTCGATCTCCGCTGAGGTGCAGCTGCTCCACCTGTAACAGGTCTTTTGATCAACCATGGAAGTTGATATCATGACATGCTCAACATCAACCCGTTGTCACCAACACCTCCGCACCGGTTGAAAGACGCTCGGGGTAGGCAGCAGAAGAAAGCTCCTCACATGGCGTTCGGCGTTGGGTGCAAAGGTTTTTCGAGGGAGCAATCCTGGCCTGGCCATGTCGAACCAAAATACCACCTTTATCTGCACCTCCGACCACCTTGATGTTGCCAAAGTCTACCACCAACGGGCTATGAATCCATGAGTCCAGTGCTTCATGAGAACCCGACAATCCAAGTTGGCATGGATGTTCTGAGAAGCCTCAAGACCCGTTTGAAATTAAGGCTCGCAGGTGAGATGTTCAGCTTGGGGTGGCACTACTCAAGAAACTGAGGACCAAAACCGCAAATCTCAAAAGGTCGGTGTGGCTGAGACAAAACAGCTAGCTACGGGAGGCGCTTTACGGCCTCCTAGCCTCTCAAGCCCGGAGGTTACAAGAGTTGGCTGACACAAGCTGTGTGCTATGCAAAGGTGTAATGCAACTGCAGGTGCTAAAGTACCCTGTGCGATTGAGTTGACAAAAGTGGCGACACCTCTTGGGCCGAAGCAGATCTTCGGAACGAAGTGAATAGGGGAGAGCTCATGTAAGGTCACAATCGGGCAAAGAACAACAAGGAATCTCCGGCAGAAACGTATAAATATGAACAAACTGTAAGAATTAAATGATCTAGTGCTGATTACTTGATTGGCATGAACATAAGTTTGAATCATTCAATAGAGTTTCAGGTTGCAAATTCCTAAATTCCACATTCAACCGACTCTTTTTGTTCAGACATGCCGTCCGCAACAAATCCTGCTCCAGCAACCTCAAGGGATTGCGATTCAAGTCACTGCCATTTGAATTCTCTTGCTGCAAGCGATTCGTTATCATCTCCTTTCATGCATCATACCTATGCCATCGTCATCTTACTACGTTTGCTGGTCCCAATTTCCAGTGTTTCGAAATCCACGCGAATACGTTGAAAAGAAGAATAGTGTGATCCGTTTTCAGTTATCTTCATTTCCACTGCTGATCCCTTTTAGGTTCTTGCCTATCCAATCCAAAAGGCTGCTTCCATGTTCCTGATACTCCTGACATACAAAGCCATGAGGTCATGACAACCCCGCCCTCCACCGACAGCTTGGTCCTTGCAGAATCTCTTGTGCTGCTCCATGGCACGCTGCTCCACAAACGAACGCCCGCAAACCTCTCGCACAAATCATGGTGCCACGAAGAAAAGGAACAAAGAAAAAAGAATGAAGGTCCAAACAACTGACAAATTTATATATCTCTGTCTAAACCTTTAAGGCACCTTGCCCCTTTCATCAAACTTTTCAATCTCTACAGCAATCTTTAGAATCAGGCATCTAAGATCCAAGCACAGGCATAAGGAAGATCCACCAGGGGTTTCAAAGCCTGTCCAAAAGCCACATCACCAGCTATAGCCGATAGCCAGACTGAAATTTTATCATTGGCATGGGCCTCCAAGTGGCCTGCCATAGACATTCCGATGGGCAAAGACATGCCGCAAATCTCACAGTTTCGATAGCTGTATCCAGCCTGCGCTCATGACAAAATGACAAATCACGACAAACTGTTTTTTGCTTTGCTTCTTCCGGCTTTTAACTTTTTTGATTTTTGATGTTGATTTTCATTGCCTCTTCTCCGCGCAGCAAGGATGGTCCTCGTGCTCCCCTTCGGCGTGAATTGTTTATTGGCAATCAGCATGGCACGGGTTGGCACACGAAATCGAATCGGCCTCGACCCGGAAGCACCACGACCTTGAGGAAACAAATTCTCCCAGTTTCACTTTGCTTTATAGAACAGATCACTGTTTCCCCTTGTCACGTAAGCCCCACACTGTCACTGTGAGCAGCAATTCTGTGCTGGCGAACAGCCTCATGTTATCTGCCACTCAGAGGAGACACCGCTTGAAAAACTCACCCACCTCCTCGTCGCGAAAGGTTCGTCCACACACATCACAAGTGACCTGCACCAAGAACACGGTCCATATCCTCCGCTATTACTGCGCAATCATAGGACCAAGGGTCTTATGTTTCGGAACATAATCTGATGGACTTCTTCCTTTCGCTTACTTGTTTCCAAAAACCAAACGAGTCAGCGCCTTCGTTTCAGCCTCAGGTTTCCACTCTCCATACCTTTCAGAAAATGAAAAGTTATTTCGGTACCAAAAGGCGTTACATGGTTACATGAAGTACATGAGCTGTGTTCAAAATTACCATATCATTTTCACTGAGGGCAATGATTCAGCTAGGGTGCTCGCTTTTTTAGCTCGTGTACCTGCGATCCGATCCAGTCAAAAGTGTACAAGTGCTTGGCAAGAAAATTGTTGCTGACTTACCGTCATTTTCCCAACGCGCCTGTCGAATATGCGTCTTAAGCCCCTGTGCGCAAGAAAACGTCTTGCCACCTCGATTCATTAAAACATGATACACAGTACGTAATACATTACACTACAAAATCTTCCTCGGCTTTGCATCACTTTCAAAGAGAAATGGTGCTCATTCATGCCAGGATGCACGCATCGCATTGAAGGGTGGAATCAGCCGACTCCTTTCCTTTCGAAGTGCTCTTTGGCACTGAGAAGGATGACTTCCTTAGCCATCCGCACCATCCCGGATGGTAAACAAACCACCCATGAAAGCCTGCGACCCTTGGAAGGTTGTTTCGTTTTGGAAAACTCCCGTTTCCCTGGCAAGCTACTTGGATTTTTCTTGCATTCCCAGGTGGTATGTCCAACTCCTTGCAGAAGGGAAACTCAGGTTTAAGTGAGAAAAACTAAAGACTTCAAGCATTGGCTCAAACTATGAAGCTTGCCTCATCGTCGCAGATGACACTCTTTGCGTATGCAAGTTTTTGAAGGACCTGTGAGTCGAGCACCCAAAGTGGATACCCCTCAAGGTGCTACACCTAAGCTGGATACAGTACCTTGAGCAACCGCAATCCTGATTTACTGATTGCCTAAATCACCTTGCAACAAAACCAACACACAGCGCGCCTGCCAGTGCTGTTTCTTTTACTCTCGTAGCCGGGAAAGGATGCAGCAGCAAATGGCACAGGATCGCAAACGAGTGATAAGCCATGCCTCAAAGCCAGGCTTTAGGATGAAACAAATCCGGCAGAACTGACTGACGCCAAAACAACAACTCATCCAACCAATTTCCGGTCATGTTCCAACCACTTGCCTGGCAGCTTGTTCCAGGAGCTCCCACCGTTTTTCCTGCACGACAAACGTCTCATTGGCGAAGCTGCAACTCTTCAAGTGAAGCACACGTTGCTGCTGCATCCTGCCCTTCCAGCAGCGTCAGCACAACCCTTCCATCGGGCCGGAGATGCTTTGCCTTGGAATTGATACTGTTGATGCATTGCTCCAAAGCGTTCATACATGCTCAAACATGCATAAATACATGTGATACAGAGTATACATTATGAAATTTGAAGAAAAAAAACTTGTGACGAGGCATCAATATAAACTGAATAAACCTCCACTGATGTCTTCCCTGGGAACCCTGCCACAGAAGCAAAAAAATGGGCAAGTAGATATCGATGCAGCCGGAAGTCCTTGAATACACATTTTCTGTGATGTTCAAATTCAAGCTGCCTTTAATCGCTGCCTGTCCTCCGTGCCCAAGTGTGGATGATTCCAGGCCTTTGGGGAATGCAGGACCAGGATGGACCAGGAGTTTCGCAACGTTCGACTTATGGCTTCTCAGGTTCTGGCAATCAAATCCCAAAGTGCATCCGCCTCAAAAGGGTTGGCAAAGCTCTTGCTGGAAGGACTCACTTCCTAGCCATCGATGCCATTGACTTTTGACTTACTTGTAAGCATGGCACGCCAAAAGTAGGAGTCATATCCCATGCATTCACCTCATATCCTCAGTCAGGACTGCCCTTCTGGCAATAAATGCACAAAGTCGGTGAAGGCAAAACCAGCAACGCAAGCACAAGAAGTATCGGTATAAGAGTATAAACAGTCAGGCATTGAATATGCAACTGCGGCTTATGGGCCCATGGCCAAGCCATGACTTCGTGACTTTTGATTCTCGCGCTCTGACATGTGAAGGAGTCTTCCTTCCGACTCTCCGCGAATTAGTGCTGAATTGGTTGCCTGCAGCATCACCAACCGCAGACTTTGCCTCCAGAAGATTCTCGAACTTATGATCAAATTGTGCGGAGATGCTCCACTAGAGTTCTTTCTCGCTAAGAACTCCAATAAGCATGAAACGAATCGAGGGCATGCAACTCCCTCCACTCAACTCGCAAAGGTTCCAAAACAGAAACACAACTTCTCTTTGCAACAAACACAAAAGGCTGCAAAAAATGTGAATGTCTCATCCTGTGCCGCAAAGCTTGACCATTTGCACAAGCTTCGCATGACACACCTTTGCCGAAGGAAAATGGAATGCAAAACACCTGGCAGCCCGATAGAGCAAACCTCCTCATTTTAACTTTCCAATCAAAAAACATGCGAAGTGGCCCTCTGTAGCATGGAATATTCAACAAATCAAATGTTGGAGAGGAGAGCTTACATCTGAAGCCTTTTACAGAGCCAGCCACACAAAGCTTGTGCCATTGGCCGTGCACATGCTGCATCAATGTGCACTGCATGCGACTCAGAAGCCGCCCTTAGGTCCAACAAATCTATGCCAACCAAACGGCTCTTGCAGACAATGGAATCCAAAGTGCTACCAAGATGCATTGCAAATATGCCGCCTGTACTTGACCGGCACTCAACAACTTCCCAAATCAGCCTGGAAAAACTCGGACAGGAAGCATGTTGCAACATGGCATGAAGTAAAGGTAGAAAAGGTGGGGAAGGTGAAAATGACCTGCATCATAAAACTTCCATCTTGAATGGTAGGATACACACAAGCCACATTGCCGACTCAGCCCCCAAGACGACCGCCGTAATCCCAACCTCTCGCTGCACAAAATGGCCAAAGCAATTGGGTTTCACCCTTGCCCACAACCAGCGCCAGGGCAATTGCTACCACGTTCCTTCCTCAGGCACGCGAACGCGGAAGGCGATTTTTGTCGGACGAGGAGTCGAAATCTCTTGCCGGGCCACGGCTGCAGAAGGCCGGTGCCTCCTGCTGGCCGCTGTGGGCGAGCGCCTTGTTTTTCGCTCTTCCTTAGGTCTTGTGCCACCCAGAAATAAACTTGATGACTGTGAAATTGGTGAAACTCTCTCCGTTTCGAAGGGATGGATATTGTGGGATGGTGTGGGATCTTCACAGCTTGACCAGCGTCGCTATGAGCTCTGTCGACATCAGCTGGAAAGCAGCCTTGAAGCCACTGAAAATACAGCAAGGCATGCATCAACGATCAGCGGAGAAAGGCTTGAAACAAGTAAACATCCTCACTAGAGCCACTCTCACGATCCTTGCAAAACACTGCGTTATGCTTCCAATTGAAAAGAAAAAGCAAGCTGGCCGCCTCGACATTTGTAGCATCTTTGGCAGAGCACTCAATGAAGGCAATGCCCAAGTCCTCCCCACAAGTCTAAGTCCTACTCACCCTTTTTGCAGCAAATCCAATCAAACAAAAAATCTCAAGTCCAATGGAAACAAAGTCAAGGCGCCTCTGCTTTCTTTTTGGCCTCCTCTGTGGAGACCTGCCTATCCGCTGTCATGTCGCATTTGTTGCCAATAAGGATCTTGCAAGTATTCTCATTGACGTAGCCTCCAAACGCTCAAGTTGGCAACCAAATTTTTCTCATCCAGGGCCGAAGGCTGGACTCAAAAACCCGTTTAGATACACAGTAGATACACTATGATATTACCCATAGCATCCATGTATGGTATATTCACCTACATTTCCCATAAAAATCCACCAAATTACCTTCATTTTCCATAAAAATCCACCAAATGTTGGTAAATATACCAGTCCCATGGATGATATGGGTTAGTTAGTTCAACATTTGTTTTCTAAACGCCGAGAAGCGATTGACTTCATTAAGCCATTCATCCACATGCTTGAAGGATTCCCGATCGCAAATGTCATAAACCAAGATAATACCATCCTGGTACAATTGACGCATCAAACACTTTCAATTGGCCCAGCCAAACACCCAGACATCGAGAGATGAAGGACACACTCAGCTGCAGACAGCACCACGGTAGTACCTTAGTCATTTAACTTGGAGATGATGCCATGAAAGCATGGACATTGCCTTGGGTTCAACATGATTTCACATGGTTCAACTGGTTTAAGGGTTCCTTACTATCATTAGCGCAATTTGCCAACAAGCTGCGCGCTAGTGATGGTCCGGAATCTCTCCTGACCCGCTGTGTCCCAGATCTGGAGCTTGATTGTCCTGAAGCGTTTCACTGAAACCACATTGGGATTTTTTTCCCCAAATTTTCGGGCCCACAAAATGGACCTTACACACCACCAATGGCTAAATCAATTCCTCAATATGACCCATGTTTCCAGTCCCGAGTCCCGTCACAATTTTGAGCTACAACTACAGCCTTCAAAATGCCCTTTCTGTCCACAGACATTTCTGATCCGTTTGTGAAGCACGCCAAGAGTCTTCTTGTCGACAGGAATGGTCTTGAATCTGAAATCAACTCCAATGGTGGTGATATAGCCTTTGGTCGCAAAGCCGAAGAAAGATGTGAAAATTGTTAAAGCAAGACAGCGATTTTCTGCTTTTTCAAGTTACTATCAGTGAAGGCATCGTCTGCAAAACGCAGGAGCAGGCATGACTTGCCAGCACCCGAGTCACCGATGAGAACCTGCGTTTGCTTTGAATCATTGGACATTCTTCTTCCAAGTGCCAGCCCAATTGTCCATGCACCATCAGGCACCCAATCTTTAAAGCAAGCCAATCTGATGATAACAAGCACTTTACAGCTCACATTTTGAGAGAGTGGCCAGCTTGAATAGATGATCGTAGTCACGCTTCATCCTGCCATGCTCATATTGAATCTCAGAGATGGGGAGCAGCGAGCGTGATTGTATTTGACAAGAACACGAGACTCTGTTGACCCTTCGCAGTGTCGAAACACCACAAGACCCCAATCCCTTGTCCTGCTATGATCGTTGTTCAGGATCTATGGCGCGTGGCCCAAGTGACTTGTTGAACCAAAAGCAGCAGACGAAAGAAGCTTAATAAATCGGTCAGTTTGTTTAAAACAAGCCTCGAAAAAGATTTAAAATAAAACTATATAAATCAAAAAAATACTGTGGCTCTCAAATTCTCAAAAGACAAAGCTGAGTAGTGGGCTCACATCAACTGCAAAATTCCACAGCCGTGAGAGAATCCCGTCAGATTCTGGATACTTCTCCACCAACTCCACATACCGTTCGTAGCACGTTGCAGTAATCCTCCATTGGCGGCTTGGCCGTGGTGGCAGACCAAAATATTCAGCGACCAACCTTAAACGCTCATGGTAAAGCTCTTCGCGAGCTTTCTCTTCTGCTTTGTCACAAGGCATTGAAGCAAGTGATGGAGGTTCCAGCATCGATCGTAGAGCCAAGGCAAAAGAGAAGTTGGCTTCCCCCAGCAGCAGGACTTGTAGAATTGGACAAGTGCCACTTGAAGATTCCCCTTCCAGCTTGTCTTTTTCCTTTGGGACAGTATGTTTTTTGTTGCTCCTGCCCATTGCAACTTGACTTCATCACTGACACTACATCTTCCGATCAAAACACAGATACTCTGGAATCAATGTTGCACATATCTTTATCTATTTGCTGATTGGAGTGGACTCTCACAAGATAGTCAGGCACTCCAACAGTGCAACGCTTCTCTGGTTTGTTCTCATGTTTTGAACGATGAGTGCCATTCCTCCTTTTGGATCTATGCACACATCACAGAGTCTATATTGAATCCAAAAA
Source organism: Breviolum minutum Mf 1.05b.01 (assembly GCA_000507305.1). Classification (NCBI taxonomy): domain Eukaryota; class Dinophyceae; order Suessiales; family Symbiodiniaceae; genus Breviolum; species Breviolum minutum. The sequence goes on along the minus strand of DF239204.1, from coordinate 4,535 downwards.
AAAGCATTACAATATATAATGTACCAACATGTACCAACATACTAATACTTCTCCCAAAAAAAATATGTAAACATTCCTTCTGAGAAGTATATTTATGTACATATATATGTGTGTATATGTGTATATACATACCTATGTAAAATGGATGAGCGTTGGTCTTATGCTGGCTGGTCA